>JANBQW010000062.1:0-15363 GCA_027577515.1 Coemansia sp. RSA 678
TTGCTGATTCCAAATTAACTAGTATAACAAATACAATTCTCTACAGCACATTTGCGATTTTTGCCTTTCTTGGAGGACCCATTGTCAATATGTTGGGCACGCGCTGGACTTTACTTGGCTCAGGCCTGACATACTCCATGTACACGTTATCCTTTATTTATTTCAACAATACTGGAAACAATTGGCTCACCATAGCAGCTGGGCCTCTTCTCGGCATTGGAGCTGGTATTTTGTGGTCGGCACACGGAACAATCATCATGACATATCCACTTCCAAACGAAAAAGGTCGATTCTTTTCAATTTTTCTTTTTATATTTAACATGGGCAGTGTAATTGGCAGCGTTGCACTATTTATTGTCGGCTTCAAACAGGGCACAGATATAATTGTCGTACCTCTTTCAAATACTAGCTATATTATACTTGCTAGCCTGGAAGCACTAGGCGCAGTATTAGCCCTGCTTCTTGTACCGATTGATGAAGTTACACGGGATGGTGTAATGTTTGTCTGTATACTTGAAGAAACAGATATAAGAACAGAAGTTTTTGAAATGGTAATGCTATTTCGCGACAAGTGGATAATGCTACTAGTGCCAATGTTTATTGTTTCAAATTTCTTTTATACGCTCCAATGGGCGCAGATAAACAGCGTTGTATTTAACCAGCGCACTCGTGCATTTTATTCAATTATATATTGGATTTCGCAAATAGTTGCTGCATATATTATATCGTTTGTTTACGACTACAATCTCTTGGGTCGACGTAAGCGCGCTATAATTGCTACGGCAATTACAATGGTGCTTGCAGGTTTAATGTGGGGATGCACTCTGGCGTTTCAGATAGTGTACTTGAATCACCCTGCTTCGAATGGCTTGCTCAAAATTGACAGTACATATATCGACTACACACAGTCCAAGCAGGCGGCAGCTCCTGCGCTTTTGTTTTGTCTTATGGGAACTGTCAGCGCCATGTGGCAGTCGCTAGCCTACTGGCTTATTGGCGTTATCACGGACGACACTCAGTCTTTAACGCGCTATGCCGGCTTTTACAAATGCATTCAATCGCTTGGTGCGGTGGTGGCGTGGCAGCTGGAAGCACAGTCGGTGTCGCACTTGACACAGATTATAGTAAACTGGAGCTTGGTTGTATTAGCAATACCATCTATTGTTTATTTTGTCTCTAGCGTCGAGGACGATTATGACGTTGAGGCAGAGCAGAAAAAGTTCAAAATCTATCCCCCAAATTTTATCGATATAGCATGAGCATTTCATATAGCATTTTTCTGCCGCTTGTCTGTAACGGGCGCTGCTTTTTAAATCGATGTACTGAATATAAGAGTTTGTGAGGTAAATAGTCAAAGAAGAGTAAGGTGTCTACTTGAAAAGCTTCTGGAGAGACGTGTTCTTTTCCGAATCCTTCTTCATAATCTTGGATACAGCCATTTCAAAGTCTTCCTGCGTTACATGCACACGCCGCTCGCGCAGCGCATACATACCAGCCTCGGTACACACGCCCTTGACCTCAGCGCCACTGGCTCCCGTCAGACGCTCGGCAATCTTGCGCAGGTTGATACCGCGGGTAAGGTTCATCTTGCGAGAGTGGATACGCAGAATGTCTGTGCGTGCAACTTCGTTTGGCGGCGGAAACTCGATTTTGCGGTCAATGCGACCTGGACGCAGCAGAGCCGAGTCCAGAATGTCAATGCGGTTAGTAGCCATAATGACCTTGATGTTCTGCGTAGGCTCAAAGCCATCCAGCTGATTAAGCAGCTCCAGCATCGTGCGCTGCACCTCCGAATCGCCACCCGAGTTGCTGTCGCCACGAGACGATCCAATCGAGTCGATTTCGTCCATAAATATAATTGACGGGGCATGCTCGCGTGCCATCACAAACAGCTCGCGAACCATACGGCTGCCCTCGCCAATATACTTTTGCACAAGCTCTGAGCCAGACACGCGGATAAAGCGGCAGTCTGTGTGGTGCGCCACTGCACGGGCCAAAAGCGTCTTTCCTGTGCCAGGGGGGCCATACAACAGCACACCCTTGGGCTGGGCAATTCCGAGCGCCTCAAACAGCTCCGGGTGTTTTACTGGCAGCTCAATAACCTCTTTAATCTCCTTTATCTGCTTGTCCAGGCCACCGATCATGTCATATGTCGAGTCGGGCACTTTCTCGACCATCATAAGGCTAACAAGCGGGTCAATCTTGTTTGGCAAGATCTTCATCAGCTTGTATGTCTCTACCTGTAGTGCAACGCGCGTCGAGGGCGTCAGCTTGGAAATGTCAATGTCATCGGCAATGTCGACAACATACTTGCCCTCAGGCTGCTGCTTTACAAGCACCTTCTTCTTGCCAATAATCTTTACAACTTCAGCAACCGACATTCCTGGCTCCTGAAGCAGATTCAGTTCGTCCTTTAGCAGACGCACTATATGTAAAAGCAATATAGCAAGTGCAGTAGTTTAGTACAATGTCATATGATAGCACAGCTCGCTGGCTTGGGTGCGGCAAGTTTGCAATTCATACCTTTCGCGTTCAATGCATTGCGTTGGGCCTCAAGACGCCGGAGATTCTGCGTCTTGTCAACAATTTTCTGCTCAGCAGACTGAATTTTGTGCAGGTAATACTCCTTTAGCCCCTGTGCATCGCTGTCATCAGCAACCTGCATATCTTCAATTCGAGTTGGCGGGACCCCGCGTGCAACGGCGCTGCTCGACATTTCACGCAACAAAAGTATGACGTTTTAAATGAAAAGATGAGCCTGTGAAACAAAAAGGGTGATTACAAATGGTCAAATAGAGCAAAAGGCAAATTAGTAGCGTTACGCTAGCTGTTAGCGAGTCAAACAAAACACCAGTCTGCAAATGACGCGGCCAATGTGCTGATCCAAATGCGTGATCAAGGATTGTGATCACAGCGATTCAAATGTGAGTGAAACTTGCGTGCTTGAAGCAAGCCAGATGTGGACACTCTCTTTCTCGATATTGTTCGAAGCCATTTATACCAATTTTAGAGGTGAGGGTCATGCATCCATCGCATGCCGAGAGATACAACGCCGTACACAAGCGCGGCTATTGACAGACAGCGGCTATTAGCGAGCTCGCATCCATTGCTGAAACCGATGCGGCCCACCCGCCCAAAGCGCGAAAGCGATACGAGGATGGATTCGGCGTGTCAGTTGCGTTGGATAATTCACACAGTTTGGCAACGGCTTCAGCAGACACCCGACTATGAATTTCAACAGTGTCAGAATAATGCAAATTGCAGACTGAATTGAGTCTCAATGGTGCATTTGTGGCGTTTGAGAAGCTAATGCTGCTGGTGTGCAACGCGCTTTAAGCACTGTCTGTCTTGGATAAACGAACATGGTCGGTTTGGTTAGTCTGATAACCCGTAATAGTTGTATATTGCTAATGCTGTATTTGATTTTGCTGTAGATGGTCAACCCAGCCCGTAAGGTTAACATTGTGAAGAAGCGCACGAAGTCGTTTGTCCGCGTTCAGTCGGACCGCTTCAAGCGTGTGGGTGCCTCGTGGCGCTGCCCCCGGGGTATTGACTCGCGCACTCGCCGTCGCTTCAAGGGTACCCGCCCCCACCCCAAGATCGGTTATGGATCGAACAAGAACACGCGCTTCCTGCTGCCCGACGGCTTCCGCAAGTTCACTGTCCACAACGTCAAGGACCTTGAGAGCCTGGTGATGCTTAACCGCACCTACGCTGCCGAGATTGCCCAGAACATTGGTGCCAAGAAGCGCGTTGAGCTTGTTGAGCGTGCCAAGCAGCTCAGCATTAAGGTTGTCAACCCTGATGCCCGCGTCCGCGCTGTTGAGAACTAATCTCGCTCATTTTGGTGGTCATTTTAAAATAACATTTCCCCCGGTAACTCGGTATTCGACTTGTAACTCTGTGTCATATTGAAAGCAGCAGGCTATACCATAGCTCACACTACGTATTTTCACGAAAAAGTGCACTCCAACATTTATTGGCATTACACCAGACAAGGAAAAAATGGCACAAATAGTAGATGTAACCTTAACGGTACGACTTCTGGAAGCGGGCACGAGCACCAGGTCCTCCGAACTTCTTGGGCTCGCAGCGGCGAGGATCGGCAACCAGGAGGGAGCGGTCGTACGCAACAAGGATATCCTTGATCTCCTTCTTCGAGGCCTCGTCGACGAACTTCTGGTAGAAGGCAACGATGCCCTTGGCAATAGCCTGACGGATAGCATAGACCTGAGAGGTGTGTCCACCACCCTTGACGCGCACACGGATGTCAAGGCCGGCGAACTTGTCCTCGCCAACAATGAGGATAGCCTCGTACACCTTGAATCTGAGAATCTCAGGCTCAAGGAGCTCGAGCGGGTGACCGTTGATGCGGATCATACCCTTGCCGCGCTTGACGTAGGCAACGGCTGTGGCGTTCTTCTTACGACCGTAGGTCTGGGCAGCCTCCATGTTTTCTACAGACAAATGGCAGCTTGTTAGTACATGCACAATGCTAAATAATAGCTGTTATAGAAAGAACCAATTTGCAGACAAAGACCACTCCACTCATTGCGCTGCTGAATTCAACAGAGGCTGCTGTTTGCCAAGCTGCTAGCGCATAGCTATTTGCAATACGTTCTAGCCATCAGTAAATCAAACTCGGTTGCTCATTGTATAGACTGAGCACGTATTGCGCCCTGCTAATGTCTGCAATTCGAGATATGGGCTTGATGCACTCTCGAAATGTCGAATTCCAGTCATAGACATTGCTTGCAAATGTAGTTTGCTTAGCACACCCGCGTCTGTGTATCTTTGCAGAGCATTGAGCGCCATGTTGAATGGATGCTCGCTCTTAACTACGCCATTGATGGATGCGCCATAGAATACAAGGGACGCGTTGAATCTGAATTCTCGAGAGTGGTCATTTGGTCCTGTGTAGTGGCTGTCTACCTGCGAAATGATATAATGGATTCGTACTTTTTAACTAGTGTCGTTCGAAGCGAAAAATAACGGAGTAAAAAAGAAGGAATCTAAGCAGAGTGAGAGCAGCAAGGCCAAATAGCCGCGATTTGAAAATTTAATCTTTAAAGAGCTATGTAATCACGTGCAAGGGTGTCAGTTTGAACAAGCGTATTCTATTTTTGAGGCTTCTTTGCTTTTACTCTTTGTAAACACAACTTTATTTCGTACATTCACTGACTTTTATTAAAGGCTATGGCGCTCAGCAAACTATCAACTGACGCACGCAGAAAGCTAGCCGCAAATCTGCAAGTTTTGCGGCGGTATGACAGCAAAATTGAAGCAATAATCGACACGACCAGTCATGTCGTGCTGTACCAGTTCCAGGAGTCAAGCCAGTCATGGGTAAGCAGGCCGACCTGGTGTGTTTGGCGGAAATGGCTGTCAATTTGCAGCGCACTACTATGGGGTTAAAAGGCAGGAGTTTTAAATGCTACTGCCGTGGTCAACTTTGCGGGAGTTTGTAGGCAAACAAGGAGGTTGAGGGCGCGCTATTTGTTTTCAAGAGGTAATATACAGAACATATTGTGCCATGCTGGTACTGCATAAACTCTTTTTCTCAGCGCTCAGCTGACCAGACATGAGTGCGTGTGTACATTGAAGAATGGAGTGTAGGTCGGCGGCACCGTATTACGGGTTTATAATTATGAATCGATTGGGATTGGACAACTATACAGAGCTGCTGAGTGCAGACATGAGCTTCCAAACGTCAGATCAGATTGTAATATATACGTCTGCAAGCAACAGCGGGATAGTTGGTATTTGGATTTACGAAGAGGCTGACCGCAAGCGGGTTCCTGAGCAGCTAAGCATGTGTTGTGCTAACGCGAACTCTGCGACTTTGGGAGCAGGGATGCAGTATCTCTATCCGCGCGACGCCGAAGAGGAGGGAGAGTTTCAGCGCATGTATCCGCGAAGCCGGTCAAACAGCCGGAAGGATGGAGGCATTGAGCAGGCCAATGGCAATGCACTGGCAAACATTATTAACCGCACACGCCAGCAGCATTATCAGCAACAGAATCAGCAGCAACAGAGTCAGCAAAATTATCAACATCAGCAGCAGAGTCAGAACTGGAAGCAAGATGGCGATGGCGGCAATGTATCGGCAGACCTCATGAGCAAGCTACAGGCAATTGGGCTTGGGCCGACTAATGGAGCTGGATCTCAGCCGGCGAACACCAACGACAGTGGACTCCGAACGCTTCCAGCAGACCCAGCGATTATTCTCGCACGCAAATCTGTCAATCCGCAAGACATGAATGCCAGCAGCGCAGGTAAAGCCGCTGGTTTGTCTGAGGGGTCGGCATTCAAGTCGCCTCTGCCAGTGCCGACGGCACACGGCCAGGTAATGAACGGCGGTAGACAGGCAGTGAACAATGGACAGGCGATGAGCAACAGTGGTCATGTAATGAACAGTGGACAGGCAATGCAACTGCCAGCATCGCCTTCGCTGCACCCAGCGCCGTCGCCGTTTCCACCGTCAACAATTGCGACGCCGCTGCCTGGACAGGGCCCGCTAGGAGCAAGCGCGATGACGATGCAGCAGCAGCCAGCTTTTTGGCACATGCACGGCGGAGCGGTGGCTCGGTCTGCGCATGCATCGCCAGCGCCTCCAAACTATGGGCCTGCAGCTGGGATGTTTTCGTTTCCACAGATGCCAGCAGGCACACCGCAGCCGTCGATGCCAATGGGGCAAATGCCGATGGGGCAAATGCCGATGACGCAACCTCCTATGACGCAGGTGCCGATGACGCAGACCCACCAGGCTGGCGAGAGCATAGCGCCGAGCGTGGCGCAGAACTTGGCAGAGCAGCTTGTGTCGCTGGTGCGGCAGCGAATGGGATCTGTGCAAGGCGGGCCAACGCAGAGCCCAGAGGCAGCGCCAGCAGGGCCGGAGAACGACGCAGTGCGGATGCAGCGAGACTACTGCCGCGAATGGCTTGTTCGCGTGATTCGTGCGGACGATGAGCTGGTGGATGCATTTGCACGGCGGTTCCCGCCTCCGATTTTTGCGCAGCAGCCCATGCCACCCCAATAGAATAACGGATATTTTGCACAAGGCTTGGCGAATGAATAAAGGGCACTATTTGGCAGAGTACAATTGATTGAATGAAAAGTTAAGCGAGAGAAACGTGGGTGCGCGGGAACATGCCAGAACGGCCTGTGGAGCCGCGGCCTGCAGCAGGGAGAATCGAGCCGAACCACCAGTCGTCGTTGACGCGGCTCTGGATGACAATGCGCTCACCGCGGGCAAACTCAAGGTCACCCTTGACGCCCGATGCGTAGTCGTGGGCGGCAGTGGCCACCACAACCAGCGAAGCCAGAGACGAAGAGTCCATCGAGGAGTCACTGAGTGCGCGTGGAGCCGGCGGCGGTGTGCGCGGTGCCGCCTCTGACAGCATGGCCTCTTGGCAGGCCTCCGACGGCATAGGCGGGAACGCCATGGGCGCCGGCGACTTTACAGGCGACTTGGGCTCAGCACGCGCAACAATTCCAGACAGACAGTTCAGGCGAGTGGGGCTGCGTGGCTCCTTAGATCCAGAGCCAGCATGGAGGCGCTGGGTGCGAATGGGCGCCGGTGTTGGACGAGACTTGACTGCCAGCGACGACTGCAGCACCAAACCCAGTGAGTTGGCTGGGGCGGCCAGGCGTGCCATGCCATCTAGAGCCAAGCGTGGCTGTATGGTAGTGATGTGCGTCGAAGGCTTGCAGCGCCGTAGCTGCTGGCCGCGTGGGCCGGGCAGTGGTCGTCCTGAGCTGGGCGACATCGCCTCCATTGACAGCCCCAGATGTGTGAAGCTGCGCTTACGTGTGGCCAGCGTCGATGCGCTGGACCGCCCCGACGAATCATCAGCCAGCGTAGCCGAGACGCCGCTGTAGCCCGAGCGATGGCTGCCCTGTGACGGCTTGCGCTGTCCATCAACGTCGCGCAGCCCTGGCGCGCAGCTAACTGTGACGCGATGCGGCAGCCGACGCTCTTCTGGTGGCGACAGCGGTGCATCCGACATGCTGCGCTCATGCATACGGGCCGTGGCGCCAACAGTTGGACTGGCGGCCTCAGGGCCCGGTGCGAGCTTAAAGCACGTGGCACTGCGGGGGCTGGGTGCAGGTGACAGGCTGCCCTTGCTGGCCCGCGGGCTGGTTTCGGGGTCCAGCGAGAGCTTGTTGAAGAAGGCCCCCAGGCGCGCGCTCAGGCCCTCGTGGCGCGGTCTGTCCTTGCGCGGTGATCCAGGTGCGCGCTGGAGCTGCAGCGGCGCGGCGCCATGTGGCGGTGGACGCAAGGGCGCGGTCTCTGAGCGCTGGCGGTTGAGGCGCTTGGCTCCAGGAACGGCAGCGGCGGTGCGGGTAGCCGGTCCCAGCGCACGCAGCACGGCAGTGTCGTCAATGTCGTCTTCGGCAGTAGCGTGCGGAAGATAGCTGGCAATGACCTTTGCGCCAGACTCGGCCAGCGCGCCCATGGCGGCCAGCAGACGCACATCGCGCTTGATCGAATTGGACAGATACACCACGAGCGGATGTGCATAAGCGGGCTCGGCCGCATTCAGGCGCGAAAGCAGAGTGGGCTGTGTGGAGGGCTGGAGTGCAAGCATGGTGGGCTGGAGTGCAATCGTAGAAGGTTGGAGTGCAATCATAGAGGAAAAACAAGGCGAGCGGAGGAGGAGAAATGCAGATGCGACAGAGACGAAAGAGAGTGCCAGGCAGGACGGATATATGTACTTTTCAAAGAGGCTGAGCAAAAGAGGAGTTTAAACCCAGCGGCGCAATGCGCATTTATGCGCCCAGCAGGCCCGATTGTTTGCTTTTGCATAGGTTGGATGATGTTTTGGTTTGCCGCCTGAGCCGCGAATCGCTGCATCCGATTGCTGGGGCAAACCACGGGCTGCCCCATAGGCGATCGCCGCCGCCTGTTCGCCCTTTGAGCTCCGCTGATTGCTGGGCCCGGCTTTCTGCGAGATCCTATTTGTTCTCTTTGTGTTGTCGCTCTTATCCCCAGCAAGCTTCTGTATATTGCATTGAGCAACGCCAACCAAAACACAAACATTGTCATGTCCGCCAACAACGATAACCGCGCCGATGCGAGCGCCAATGCAAGCGCCAATGCGAGCACCAATGCGAACGCCAATGCCCCAAGGTCTCCAGCTACAATTTCAGAGTATATCGAGGTACGCCACCCTTGCGCCATCGCTTCTGCCTGTTGTGATCGCCGCTGCTGTTCGTACCACTCTAATTCTGATCTGCTGTGTTCGGCGCTGCCGTTCGCACCACTTTTGTTGTGTTCAGCGCTGCCCTTTGCACCACTCTAATTATGTTATGGTGCGTTCAGCGCCGCAGTTCACATCACTCTAATTATGTTATCATGTGTAGGCCCACCGATTCGAGGATATGCTGACTATCCTGGAACATGAGCCGTGCGCGCGTGAAGGCCTGCTCTATGGTGTTGGTGCTGGCGGCGCCGCCGCCTTTCTGGGGCTGTTCAAACGTGGCAGTCTGATTACCGCCGGAAATTGGGGCTTTCTGACCTTTGGCGTCGTTGCCATCGCATCCAAGCAGGTGTGTCACTACTACCAAGCACAACGCCGTGCCCGCAACCGCCTGCGCCTCGGCATCCGTCCAGATGGGAGCCTCATCAATGTTAAGAACTTCAAGCCAGACAGTACCAATGTCCAGAACTTTAAGCCAGACGGTGCTAATGTCCAGAACTTCAAGCCAGACAGCCCAGCTGGCGATAAGCCTGGAAATTCCGATTAAATAGAAAAACAATTAAATCACCAAAAGTTACTGCTAAAAATGAGTCATCCTTTGCACACCATCTAATCTTGGATCCTGCCAGCCTCCCTTTCTTTCCCCGCGTTCTTTATTCTTTCGATTAAATTAGACTATAGGCTTTTGACCTGCCTTCTCCCTCCACACCTGTAACTTTATTTCAGAATGAGCTTTAGACTGCTTGTCGCTGCAGCGGCCGCGCGCCGCGTTGGCACTGCTCCGCGGACGCACAGACATCCTGCGCTGGCAGCACGGCGCGGATTTGTGTTTACCGCACCGCGGGCTGAGGAGGCTGTTCCGCAGCATGGCGGGCAGACCCTGGTCGAGAAGATCGCGCAGCGGCATGCCGTTGGGCTGGGCGCCGGCGAAGCGGTGCGCAGCGGAGACTTTATCGCGATCCGACCGCGGCATGTGATGACTCACGACAATACAGGCGCTGTGATTCCAAAGTTCCGCAGCATTGGCGCAACGCGACTGGCCGATGCACAACAGCCAGTATTTGCGCTGGATCATGACATTCAGAACACCAGCGCGAAGAACATGGCCAAGTACCATGGCATTGAGCAGTTTGCGCAGACCCATGGTAGCCGATTTTACCCGGCTGGGCGCGGCATTGCGCATCAAGTGCTAGTTGAGGAGGGCCTGGCGTGGCCTGGATCTATGGTTGTGGGCTCAGACTCGCACTCTAACATGTACGGTGGTGTTGGCTGCCTGGGCACACCGGTAGTGCGCACAGATGCTGCAGCCATCTGGGCCACTGCGCAGACGTGGTGGCAGGCACCTCCAGTAGCGCGTGTTGAGCTACGAGGTGCGCTTCCACCGGGCGTTGTAGGCAAAGATGTCATTGTGGCCCTGTGTGCCCTGTTCTCGCACGACGAGGTGCTCAACCACGCTGTTGAGTTTGTCGGAGCTGGCGCGCATGCGCTACCAATTGAAGATCGCCTAGCCATTTCCAACATGACGACTGAATGGGGCGCGCTAGCTGGCCTATTTGCCGTTGACGACGTCACGCTACGCTGGTACGAGTCCTGTGCTGCGCGCCCGCGCGCTACCGTCAGCGCCGATGCCGTGGCAGCTCTGCGAGCCAGCGTCGAGGCCGAGCCGGGCCGCTGGATTGCTGATCGTGACGCTGCCTACGCCAAGCACCTGTGGTTGGATCTGGAGTCGCTCACGCCCCATGTGTCGGGGCCAGACTCTGTCAAGGTTGCCACGCCGCTGGCCGCTCTGGAGCGTCGCCGTGTGTCTATCAACAAGGCCTATATTGTCTCCTGTGTCAACTCACGCGCCAAAGACCTGCGCGAAGCCGCTGACGTTATTCGCGCTGTACAGAATGCGCGCCCAAATTCGCCTGTCCGTGCTGCCGATGGTGTAGCATGGTATGTTGCTGCTGCGTCCAGCCAGGTTATGGCTGACGCACAGGCCAGTGGCGACTGGCAAGTGCTGGTGGATGCTGGCGCCAAGACCCTGCCGCCAGGCTGTGGACCCTGCATTGGTCTGGGCGTCGGTCTGCTTGAAGATGGTGAAGTCGGCATCTCAGCTACCAACCGCAACTACAAGGGTCGCATGGGC
Organism: Coemansia sp. RSA 678; assembly: GCA_027577515.1. Lineage (NCBI taxonomy): Eukaryota > Fungi > Kickxellomycota > Kickxellomycetes > Kickxellales > Kickxellaceae > Coemansia > Coemansia sp. RSA 678. Next base: position 11,335 of record JANBQW010000062.1, read on the forward strand.
TCCAAGAAGGCCCACACATACTTGTCGTCACCGGCCGTCGTTGCTGCATCGGCAATCCAGGGCTTCATCTGCTCGCCGGCCACTGCGGTCAGCGGCGCCATTGATTCGGCAGCAGCTGACACCCGCAGTGTGCGTTTTGGCATAGAGAATGCAGCGCCATCGCCACGCGCTAGTGCTTCTTCTCTTGGTGCTTCTGCTGCTGCCAGCGATGCCATCCGTGGCTTCCCGACTTCGCTTGCGGGCCGCCTGGTATTTTTGCCAGCCGACAACCTCAACACTGACGGTATATATCCGGGAAAGTACACATACCAAGACGACATTACCCGCGAGCAGATGAAGGCCATTGTTATGGAGAACTACGACCCCGAGTTCAGCCGCCTGGTGCAGCCTGATGACGTCGTCGTCGCTGGCGCTAACTTTGGCACTGGATCGTCGCGCGAGCAGGCAGCTACTGCGCTGCTGGCTGCCGGTGTGCGACTTGTTGTCTGCGAAAGCGCCAGCGAAACTTTTAAGCGCAATGCTGTCAACAACGGCCTACTGGTGCTCGAGTCGCCGCGCCTGGTTCAGTGGCTGCGTAAGCGCTTCCAGTCGCCTGATGCTGCGCCTACAATTGTCAGCGGCCTTGACGCTCACGTGGGTCTGGTGGCTGGCAAGATCCAGCTCACCGACAGCTCTGGCGCCTCGGTGTACGACGGCGACCTGCCGCGGATTGGCAAGGCTGCTCAGGAAATTATTGTTGCTGGCGGCCTGGAAAACTGGGTGCGCGCCCGCATGGCCGCGCAATAGATCCTTGTACATAGAATTTTGCAAAATCGCTAATACATGCATGCATACGCGCTGGTACCCAGCTTTGTGTGTGAGAACAATTAGTCTTGCTGCATAAAGTGGCTCCCCGTCACCAAGTCATTAACACATGCCGCGTTTGTCCAACCGCGCGTATGCATGCACAGCGCTAGCAAATTGCAAAAAACCGGCCGCACAGTAATCTCTTCCATTCTGTCTGCCAATCTTCACCGCGTGAAGCTAGGAAAGCGGCGTGATGCGCCAGAGATTGACACATGATATGCGGAACGCCGAGAAATGCACCGAGCGAATAGGCGAATTGATCGGAGCACTTTTGACTGGAGATAAATGCTGCAGCCGTGGCCAGCCCCTCCTCCTTTTCTCCTCAGACTGGCCACGTCCGGATGTTAAAAAGAGCCCGCCAGCAGGTGCACCTCTTTTCTCGCCTTTTCTGCACTTTGGTCTTTTTTCATTTTGCAAATTTTAATCCAAAGCAACACGCGTCTTATTTCCCATCCACCTTTTGCGCGATGAGACTTGTTATCCGCAACGACGCAGGCACCGTCGCAAGCTATATTGGTACGTATTGTGCAGACATTGTGAGTCAAAGTCGCTTTCATCTTTGAAACAATAGGGCGGCTACTACCGAGTCCTTTTGCATAGGATTAATATAGTATTTTGGCTGTTCCGCCACCTATCTAGAACAAAGTCATTGGGACTAGACACTTTTTCAACATACGTGCCGAGTGGTGCGGCTAATTTACCAATGGTGTGCATGCACTGCGACTTTATTTCCACTGTAGCCCAATACATCAAGGAGCGCATTGTACAATTCGCGCCTACGTCTGAGCGGCCGTTTGTCATTGGCTTGCCTACAGGCTCGTCTCCGATCGGCGTGTACAAGCGACTGGTTCAGATGTACAATGACGGCGAGGTGTCGTTCAAGAACGTTGTCTCATTCAACATGGATGAGTACGTTGGACTGCCGCGCGACCACCCCGAGAGCTACCACAGCTTTATGTGGAACAACTTGTTCAAGCACATTGACATCCTGCCCGAGAACGTCAACATCCTGAATGGCAACGCCGACGACCTGCAGGCCGAGTGTGAGAGCTATGAAGCCAAGATCAAGTCGTACGGCGGAATTGAGCTCTTTATGGGCGGCATTGGTCCCGATGGCCACATTGCCTTCAACGAGCCTGGAAGCTCGCTACAGAGCCGCACGCGCGTCAAGACGCTGGCATACGAAACTATTATTGCCAATGCGCGCTTCTTTGGTGGAGATGTTGCCAAAGTGCCCAAGCTGGCGCTGACGGTCGGTGTAGGCACAGTGATGGATGCTCATGAGGTTGTGGTTATTATTACTGGTGCCAACAAGGCCATTGCGCTGGCAAAGTGCATTGAAGAGGGCGTCAACCACATGTGGACCGTCTCTGCCATCCAGACCCACCCGCGCTCTCTGGTTGTATGTGACGACGACGCAACTCTGGAGCTGCACGTCAAGACGGTTCGCTACTTTAAGAGCATCGAGCAGGTTCAGGACGAGATGATTGGCCGCGAGAACTTGGGTCTATATGGCCAGGTGGCCGGGCCGCTAAAGTACAAGACTGTGCCCTCTGGAACTTAGCTCTAGGACATATATTTGGAGCATGTCGCTTGTTATATGCTTGCTTGTTTTATGGCTGGTTTGTTTATTGGAGAAGATAAAGCTTAATGTTGCAAAAATATGAAATTAAAAATTGTGTCCGGGGGCACCACAGACAATTACTTGGTGGTGCTGATAGCAGACGTCGGCAAGTCCGCAAGATGCTGGCAACGCCAGGCCGCCAGAGTCGCAGGCAAAGTATCCAGGACGCAAGCCATGGGCGTCACAGATGAAGCTTCCTGGAGTGCAGGCGCCAAGCCCGCCGCGAGCAACTGTTGGCCTTTGCGGCTGACGCGTGGCTGGCAGTTCCTGGGCAGTTGCATCTACCTGCAACTTTGGTTCCGAATCCGGTGCTATCGCGCCAGATCTAGAAAGCAGTTCAGGATGTTGTGAGAATATTGCGCTGCCAATGATTGACAGGGCGTCATCTGCTGCAATTCCTCCAATATTGTTAGCCGCATTTGAACCATTGTCATTCTCATTGTCCTCAGTATCATCTAAGGGCGCAGGACTTGCCGCAAACATTGAAGTTGGGCGAATGTTTAGCATTTGTACCGGCTTAGTTACTTGGGGCACGCTTGACGCAGCCGGCGGCAGCAGTGCATGTTGCTGAGGTGCAGTTGGCTTTAGTGTCGATATGGTCAGATGGTTTGGTGGCTGGCTTTGCAAGTGCTGCGGAGGGCTCCATTGTGGACTGTTGGCTGCAGCTGGCCCATGCGCAGCAGATGCTATGGGGCTTGGATTCGGTGTGTGCTTCAGTTGCAGCGGCGGCGGTCCAGTCACAGCGGGTGTTGGTGGCGGCAGCATGTATGGCCAGGCCAGCGTAGTCTGTTTGGACTGCGGTAATCCTCGAACCATTGCTGTTGTGACCTTTGCTGCCACGCTGTTGTCAACGGCACAATATATGGTTGTATCCTTTGATCCCACGCAAACGCTGTTGTTTACGCAGGAACCCTCAACCAATATCCCATGAATGCACTTGAGATATCGTGGAGATTGGCCATCGCCGTCAGCACAGAATATTGTCTGCGGCTTACACGAGTCTCCGGCTTTGGTGTGTGTTGACGGGCGGCCATGCACAAAGGCCCCCAATGCCAGCCACAGCGCTATGCACTGCACAACGGCGTATTTTATGCTCATGTAAATTGAAATGCGATATTTGTACTCAAGCCTCTACCGATGAATGGGCTTCAAAACAGTGTACAATTGTCTAAATAAGAATTGTTTGCAGAGATGACAGTCGCAAAATAAATGTGAGATGGTCAATCGGGTGGGCTAGCACACACGTTATGAATGTCTTGTGCTTGACAGCAGGATGTCAACCAGTGTTTGAAAAATAAGCATCGTGGTCTATTTCCAATTGTAGATAGACCATGATGCTTATTTTTCAAACATTTGTCGTCTGCTGCTAAATATAACACTCGATATTGTGTGGATGAGCTACTGCTTTCATAGGCGCGTGCCTATTTCAGGTATATTAATGTTTGCATTTCCCCAATGATACCCCGCCATTTCTAAAAAATAGAGTGCACATAGCTCCCATGTGAAAATACCAAATAAAAATGTTCATGTCAACGAAATAAGAAACAAAAAAAAAAACA
>JANBQW010000064.1:0-10365 GCA_027577515.1 Coemansia sp. RSA 678
AAAAAAAAAACAAAAGTCGTACAAGTAGAGATCAAGCAAAAATGAGAGCTGATGCAAGGTCTAAATCAGAAATAATAAATGGCGAAAGCAAAGAACGAAAACGTGCCAGGAGCAGGGAAATAGTTTGCCCACGTTTAGTCAATCGCTTTTGCAGAAGAAAAAACGATGCACGCTGGATGTAAAGAAAAAGTAGAGTTACAAAAGCAGTTAACAAGCAGGCGGGAGCGTAAAGAAAAAAGTGCAGGGATGCAGACTAAATATCGTTTTTTGAACGGCCAGCAATCCCGCCATATGTTTGCATCTATCAACCTAAAAGCGAGGCTTGACGTCGAGTGGCGGCACATGCGAGATAAAGAATTACGGGCTTTTTGCTGTTACTGGTGCGCCATCCGCCTATCAAAAACAATAGCAAATGAATCCTGTGCGTTTGAAGTATGGAAAATAAATGAGCTTGGGTGGCTCGGCGCATATGCGTAGCCTGGCCAAGTTTCTGCCTTCAGCGAGAAAAGCAGGGATGTGGGCGTTAAAGGCCGTAGCGCACAGGGTCTTTTGCAGTAGTTGCTGGGAACAGTACACCACGGCGGGTGAGCTTGATTTTCCTGTTGAAACGGAAATGGACCAGCGATTTCAGGGATTTGTGCAGAATGGGCGTCAATCGCAATTATCCGCCAATGGCCATCTCATTTGTGGAACTTTCTGTGTGCAGGCGGGGTTTAAACTGGTTCCGACCTGCTCAAAAGACAAATGAAATAAGAAAACTCACCTGTGCTTGTAAATTTGATAAATCAATAAAACACCAACCATAATAGCTATCTTGCAATAAATATATTGGTATTTGAAAATAGACAGTTGTAAAATTCTACACTGAGGTTTGTAAAGCAGGCGTTGAACAAGCATGCACCTCATTACAAAGTTAAGCAAACTGCATACCACTGTGCATTTGCAGATCGACGTTTTTGACTTTAATTGGAATTATTTCAGCCATTTTTTAAATACGTGAAATGCAAATGTTATTTCTTGGATCCCCAAAGAATTGTAGACTGAATTGTTGCTGCGCCTTTTTTGCGAAAAGCGCTGCTTTGTCGTGATCCGCCAAGGCCATTGGCAGTTCCAGCATGATGGGGCTGCCGAGTCATGCCATTCGGCCGCCGTGAACGATATGACGGTGGGTTTGGTGGAGTAAATCCTGGCGTAAAGACAAGATCTTTTGAAACCAGCGACGCAAAGGGCATGACAGCAACTGCAAATGGATTCTGAGAATTTGAATCCACAATGCGACTGTCTCGGCGCAAAGCTTCGGGCGACTCCAGTTCTTTTAGAGGCATGCCAAATGTTGGACCAGGCATTCTACGTGGCTTTGCAACATGACTTTTGTCTGCTAGCTGCATAATCGAGCTGCCAAGGTCATTGACATCTTCATCCAAGTCAGTTTCAATGCTGGCCTCAGATACCAGGTCAACAATTGAAACTTCACTGACCGTATTTGACATGCTGGACAAAGCAGGCGGTTGCGGTGGTTGAGTAGAACCACTCGGCTCCTGCGATGTTGTTGATCGCAGCCAGCCTTTTTCCTTCTCAAGCTCAGTGACCCGACTGACTAGACAGGAATTTATTGTCATCTGAGTTTCGAGTTTTGTGCGCTCTCTCTTGAGCGACCGTGCCAACTGTTCGTTGGTTGAACGCACATCGCCCATACTTGTGACCACCCGCTGTTGCTCTGCCAGCTCTGCTTCGAGATTGGATATTCGCTGGCATTGCACTTCGCACTCCCGCGACTTTTCGGCCACTGACTTTTTGAGCCTCATCAGCTCGGTTTTGTAATCCAGTATCCCCTTTTTGTATGTCGATAACTTTGCCGTTATATCAACATTTCTGACCTTTTCCTGGGCTAGATCCATTTTTAACTCGTTAACCTGTGTACTGCCATTAGCTACCTTTTCATGTGCCTTTTTTGTCTCGTCCTGTGCAGCCGCGATATTTTTGCACAGCGTCTTGATAATCTATCTTGTAAATTTAAATTGCTGCGTTTAGTACACGTGTGCTTTATTTTTCTGCACAACATGAAGCGGTAGAGTACTTACTTTATTTCTATGCCTGATCTGCGCATTGGTGACCTCTTTGGAAGTGTCTTGAAGGGGCTCATCGACAATCTCTGGATCTTCAGAACCTTCAGCAGCTGGTTCGGCCTCAAAGTAGAGCGGGATGAGCTCTCCATTGCATTCTCTGCGACATGTTGGGCAGTTGCCATGTCTTTTCCCCGTCAGCCATAGGTTGATACACAACTGATGGAACACGTGTCCACACTGCAGCACAGACGGTCGGCCCTGCCAGTCAGGAGCTACACTACCACTCTCAGACTGGCTTGCGATGTTTTTAAACAGGCTTTCAAAGCAAATACTACAGGACATGGCAAGTCGAAAATAAATAAACAATTAATTTGCCAAACGGGGCATGCTGTAAACCTAAAATCAGACGGTATAATCCAATGTTCTTGACAGCACATTCTGACAATACTGATCTTGTGGGAGATAAACACGTTTTATATTTTGATAAAATATTTTGAAGATTGCGGTTTTAGCGTTGCGTCCAGGTGCACGTCGGCAGGTTGTAGCTCTTAATCATCCAGTACGGGCGCTTAACTCCCTTCCACGTCTCCTCGTCCATCACAATGTCGCTCGAGACTTGCGAGTATTCAGTGATGATGCCCAGATTCAGCAGATCGGCCTGCACAATGTGGCAGTAAACATCGTGGAACAGCTTGTGGTCTCCGCCCAGACCGTTGAAAAAGCTGTAAATACCATTTGGTCGGCAAAGCAGCGGTTCCTTGTCGTCGCTTGCAGAAAACACTGCCTGATGAAAATCGTCCAGGTCCTTGTAGAATTCGCCAAAAGTATCAAAGAAGATGCCGTCGTAGGGGCCAAGCTGCCGAATCTCGTCTATCTTGTCCTGCCACCTGCCAAACAAAATGCGCACATTAGGCTTTTTGTCCCACCCTTGGTCCTTCATGTGCTGGTACACGTCAGGATGAGCCTCGACAATAACATGCAGTGCGGGATTCAGGTCTTGCAACGCGCTGTCAATAATACCCATGCCAAACCCGACGTTTAGCACTACGCTATCGGGCTTGGACCCAATTGTCTGCGCATGAAGCTCCATTAGCGGTGCCTCCCAGCTCATCATAACGCCATTCTTCTCAGCATCAATAAGCTTGTCACCACTGTACTCTACAGGTTGCGAAAGATAGTCCTCATTTGCAGCCTTGTTTATTTTGGATTCTTGGTTAAGCATGCGCAGAACCATCTCAGCACGAATACCAGCCTGCACTAGCTCGGTGTAGGCATCGGTGTGCCCGCCATTTTCAGCATAGTCACCTGCTGTGTAGTTGCCAACATCAAGCGCATTCCACGGAATGCCGGACTCTAGCACAAATCTACACATGCAAAAGACTCATGATTAACATAAGCAAGCTGGTTTGGAGACCTCGACGGATGTCAGGGTGGCTATATTTAGCCAGAAGCAAATTCGTGGCAAATCGCTTCTTTGGCACATGCACATGCGCATGCCTTGGCTTATGTATATCAAAATACAAAGCAGGATCGATGGTGGAAAATCAACGGCTTACTTTATTGTATCAACATCGCCACTCGCCGCGGCAAAGTGAAGCGCAGTGCGGCCCACCTCATCAGTTACAAAGATCTCTGCGCCTTGCTCAACCAACTCGCGTGCACTCTGGGAATTGCCTTCGTGGCAAGCAGCCAGCAGTAGTGCCTCCTTTGACGCATTGTCACCATCGTAATGCATATCATCTGGCTGATTTCCGGCGACCGACATGATTAACGTTTCGTAGCAATTGTCGACTAAATTGAGGATTACTGAAAGTAAACAGGATAGCTCAGCTGATGCGTCTGCGGCCGTAAATAAAAAGCAAATACTGATTTCTTTTTAGCACCACTCCAGCAAAATTATGTAATTATACTGTTTGGATGAATTTGCCATTATGGTGACATCATGCGGGTAATAAATCTGGCCAAGTGCTTTGATGCACGATTAAGCACCCTGGGGTAGAAAAAGTGTCTATTGCTTGAGCTACAGGCATATTTAAGACATTTACGCCTATAAAACGCAGTTTGTCCATGCCCCTGTTTCAGATGACAGCAGTTCGCTTGCGTTAAGGAATTGCACACATCAATGCAGCGTAACGTGGAAGAAAATGCAGATTTTAGCATGCCGGGATTCGGGCGATGCGTTTATTGAATGGCGCACATCCGACAAAATAGGACGGTACAATGGCGCATAGCAGGTATGCGTGCCGAGCAGTATTCGCGTAAGCACAGCCATATGCCAAAGTCACTTGAGCGGTTGCATCCTTTTAGGCAGAATAGGAATGTTCCCTAGATATTTTAGAATACCGAAACAAGAAAAGGCAGAGACATCCTTATTCAGACTTGGCGCCAGCTGGGCGCATGTTTATACTTTATCTGCGAGCGCCCAAACTTTCCGCCAAGCTCGAGCCAGCTAGTTGCGTTTGTGAAGCGAGGCGGACCGGTATTCAAATTGCTTTGTAATCAATGTGAAAAGGATGAGCTATGCAGCTTTCTCATAAAACCACAGCAGATCAGCACGACAGTTGCTCTGACAGTGAAAATGCTGACGATAATTATAGCTGGGAGTGCTGCGGCCAGCTTACTCAAAGCACTCACAATTCGTGCGTTCGTGGCGCATGAGGAGGGCACTACGTCCCGGTCACAATCGTCTTATGGAAGAAGAAAAACAGATAGCATGTGTTCTGCGACAATAACCAGAAATTATTGCACGTCTTTTCTCCGAGTCTGAGCCTGGAATCACCCCTCTCCCAGGAATTTTTGCCAAGAAATCCTGCCAGGAACTGCGAGAAGGCAGACGGTTAAAAAGCAGCCAATCTGATATGCCATTTTCACATTCCCCTTTATTCCCTTGCTCGCCAGCCCTTGTTCGCCCTCTATTTCTACTGCTCGCCCAACAAGCCCGCCTATCCACGCGCTTGTGTTCTTTTATTTCCAGCTCAGCCACCTGTAGTTTCTTACCGTAATTTTCACTTGTAAGCACTTTTTTGCCACAGCGTAATCACTTGGATCATCTTTCCATCTTGACTGTTATCAACATAGTTTCTGGTTGCTGCGGCCAGTAAATTCTCTCTTTTTCACTGCAAAATTTTTATTCTCTTCAAGCTCCGCCATATTCTGTCCTCGTTTCACCACCATCGCCCGCCAATATATTCATTCAAATCATCGCTTCATATCCAAACATGGCAGTTTTGCACCATCTAAGCACACTTCATGATGGCTGCGGATCTTCATGTAAGCAAATGCAACGCGCGTCAAGTATACGCACTGCGCCGCCGCTGGCTTGTAACGCAATGTACTATTACATCTGCACCGAGTGCGGGTACTATTCAACACATTTGGCCGACAAGAATCTGCACCTAGTGTTTAACGGCCACAAAGAGTGGGTTGAGATGTGGATGTAACAAGATCCATAACTATAACCTGTAAACATCCTCCAATTTTTAGTGCATCTTCCACCCTGTTACTTTTCTCCAATAAACGCCTCTTTCGCTTTTAGGTTATCTGATACAGGTGACTTTATGCTTATTTAAGCATTTATTTCGCAAAAACGAGGCCTTGTAAATATTTCAAAAAAGCAGCGGTACCGTTCAATACCACCGCACACAGCCAGTAACACTGTAAACTAGCACGTCTTAGCGTCTCTGCGACAGGCGGCCGCCCATCTTGGCATAGTAGTCCTCCTCACGCTTTCTGCCCTTCATAAAGTAGTACCAGTAAACCTCGGCAACAACATACCCGCTTCCAAGACCAATAGCCAGGTCACGCACAATACGTCTTCTAATCATGCCTGTGATAGGCTTCAGCGGAGTAGCAGACGGCATCGTTCTTTCTACAAATCCAACCAGCAAATGCGACGCGCAGAATTTAAAAATATTTCAGCCTTGTTGATCTGTCTGAGCTAATCGCAACAGTGTAAATGTGCTGACAACTTACAAGTACAAATGTCAGAAATCAGCGCTTCGGTTGAAAAAGGGTGAATTGAGCACAATAATTCAATTTGTAAGAGTTAAAAAGTAAAAAACGTGCTCGTCCAGACTCGGTTTAAAAATCGAACGATTATTTTGCGGAGATAGATATGAATGGCTCGGCTCGAACCGTCTCCAGCTTGCTTATTAAATAAAAAGATGACCACAGCTTGTTTCCTGGCTCGTTACAAACTCCCTTTTGTTCTTGTATTACCTCTTTGAGCGTATGGACGGGAATGCTGCCAGTAATTTGATGCAGGCCGGGGCCGATAGTGTAGACATTGACGATGCCAGCATTCAAGCTGAGAAGCTAGAGGATTTTTGCTCGCCAGAGTGGCAACTGCGGAGTCGGCATTTTTTGGTGCTTAGCAGTGCGGGCAAGCCCATTTACACACGGTACGGGAATGAGTCACAGCTGTCGACGTTGATGAGCGCAGTGCAAGCGATTATCTCGAGCTTTAGCGACATGAGCGATCCTGTGCGGTCAATGAACGTCGGACCGCACACAATTGTGTTTTTCACCAGCGGACCGCTATACCTGTTGGCCGTGTCAGACCGCAACGACCCCGAAGAGCTGCTTCGCAATGAGCTACAGCTGGTGCACAGCCAGATTGTCAGCATATTGACGTCGGCTCAATTGACCAAGATATTTGAGCAGCGCAGCAACTTTGATCTACGGCAGCTGCTCGGCGGCACTGAGGGGATCATCGACCAGCTTGTGGACCGCCTGGATACCGATTTGAGCTTTGCGCTAGGGTCTTTGGATACGCTGTGGATGCGATATCGGCTGCGGGAGCGGGTAGGCAAGACACTGCTAAGCCATCGGCCAAAGTCTCTGCTCTACGCGATGGTAATTGCCGACATGAAGCTGGTGACATTGGTGCGGCCGCGCAAGCACAGTCTGCATCCGGCCGATTTGCATTTGCTGTTTAATATGGCCACATCTACAACGTTTGTCACTGGCGAGCATTGGACGCCAGTGTGCTTTCCAAAGTTCAACGACCAGGGGTTTTTGCATGTGTATATCAACTATATTACGCCCAAAGTGGCACTGATTTTGGTTTCGGCGGACCGCGACAGCTTTTTTACCATGACGCAATGCCGAGAGAACGTGTGTCGAGATTTGGCGATTGATGACTCGTTGCAACGATTAGAGGATGCGGCTGCACAGCGGGCTTTGCATCCGCGTGAGCTAGGCGTCACTGGATTGCTGCAACTGTACTATCGACACAAGACACTCATTCAGCACTTTGGCACGCGGTTTGCAGATACCGTGGATGATGCCCAGCAACGGCGCATTATTAACACGTACAAGCGGCTCCGGCTTCATATGACAAAAGGCACTCGGAAACCTCTGCGCATTATATACTACAAGAGCGATGCGGATACAGTCCTGGCCTGGCAGTCGAGTACGTTTGAGCTGTATGTTGCGGTTGTGCCTTCAATTAGCGTCAAAGGCATAATACGTCTGGTAAACTCAGTCCTCGAGTGGATCAAGCAGGAAGAAGACCACTTGTTTGTTGTCAACGCGCCTAGTTATTAATACGAAATACAATGTTTGAGCAAAGAAAGCGCAGGGATATTTGCATGTATTGAAAAGCATTGAAGTTTCTACATTTTATTTTGTCGATTCCTTGGTTACCCGCCACAAATGCGCCGGATGCCGCTCCAAGCGATGCACCGTAGGTTGGATGTATCCAACAAACATGATTAGCGCCAGCAGGATACACGAAGCCGAGACGATATAATATCCGTCCCATGTCACATTGCATACCCCGCCATCTTTTACACAGAGCTTGCGAGCTTCTTGCGTTGCACATGCATACGAATCGCCCATTCCGGCAGGCATCAGACAAGTCGCCGAGGTAAAGTAGTCAACTGCACGCATAATAAAGTACACAGGCCACGTTCCACCAAAGTTGCTCAGCGTGTTGAGCAGCGTCATATACGTTCCGCCAATAACCGGATCCGCAATCTGGGTAACAAACGCCGACATGCCGACAAACTGCACAGTCTTGGCCATCGAACTGGCCACCATGGTAATCAGCACAACGTAAAAGTAGCCAGTCGTCAGACCGCCTTGCGGAAAGTAGTAGACAACAGACATGCTCAGCGCACTGCACAGCAGCCGCAGAACAAACGCCAAGCGCCAGGGCTTCAATTTGCTCGCCCCTTGGCTCCACCGGGCGGCGTAGTAGCCAAAGAATATCTGCACAGGAAAGTCAATAAGCACCGCCAGTGCCATGTCCTCTCGATGCAGCCCGCGCTCAATTAGCTTTAGCTGTGTTGTAGTGTCGTTTGGAATAAACCCGACTTTGGCCACCAAAAGTACAATTATAAACTGCTGCATATGAGGTAGCTTGCAAATTTGCCAGATCGTTTTGTACGTCTCGGCAATGCCGTAGCTGCCTGCTTCGTCTTCAGACGACGAGTCCTCAGTTTTAAACACTATCAGGTACAGTGTGACCAGGACATACGCTACAGCCCAGAACGCCAAGTATGGACCTAGCTGCAAAAACCCCTCGTCTCGCGGCACGGAGAATATGTACTTGTTGCTAAACTCCACCGAATTGAGTGCCAAAAACACCGTAAACGAGAGGAAGAAGCCACAGTTGATGCCCACCGTCTGGCACGTGGATGCATACGACAAGTTCTCCTTGGACAGTAGCGTCAGCGCCCAGCCATCCACGGCAATATCCTGAGTCGCGCTAAGGAAAACAATCGCTAGAAACAGGTACATGATTCCGTAGATATTTTCCGCCGGATTGCGCACCAGCCCGTCGATGTGGCTGCCCATCCACCAAAACACAAGCGCCGTTATCAGCTGAATCGGCACAATCCACGACTTTCTACGACCAAATTTGCGGTCATACAGCGAGTCCACAAATGGCGACCAAAACAGCTTTAGTGAATACGGGTACCCGGCCAGCGAAAACAAACCCACTTGCGCAAAGCTCAGCTTCTCCTTTAGCAAAAATGGAATGCTGCCGTGGGCCAGACCTAGCGGAATCCCCTGCAGCCAGTAAAGCGCAATAAGCAATGTAATGTTGCCAAAGTCTTTGTTCCCGTAAAATGCACGCCATTTTTTGACTACCCGATCTGTCAGCGGCAGTTTGGCGTACGATGCTGGGTCCTCAATTTCAAACGCGTACTTTTGCGTGGGCGTATGAGTGCCTGAGCCGCTGATAGTAATCCCTACGTCGTTGCTCGAGCTGGGCTGTTCCCTCGTGCGTCGACGGGGCGCGTCTTCCATTTTGACGCGTGTTTTGGATTTGCGTTGACTGTGCGACTTTTCTGTGTGACTGTGAAGCGCCTTGGCTTTGGCAGCGTGTTTGGGCTACTGAAACAAGCCCTTTAGTAATTGAGCAAAAGAAATGTCAAATTGGCAGGCAGGAAAAGATATAAAAATAGAAAAGAGCAACAAAGATATAAAGTGCGCGCTTTAGTGCTTTTTGTTTGGAACTTACCATTTGTGGCGCGCAATCTGCTAATCTACTTTCGGGGCTGGTTAGTGCTAGCGAGGCGTACTGGTAAATGAAAGGTGTAAATGAGTGGATAATGTAAAGCAAGAGTTACGTGGAAGCGGAGGTCATAACCGCAGTCTAAATACTCCAGCAACGAGCACACGTGCGCATGTCTTTGAAATCGCCTCAGCACACAGGCTGCCACGTCACTTCTTTTTCTTCAGGGGTGAAATAAAGGGGCAGAGTTTATTAAAATCCGAGTTTAAATTAAGGATAACAATGTTTAAAAATATTACTAATTAGTCGCTGCCTTCGTCAGCGCCGTTCTCAGACTGCTGCTTGGCAAAGTGCATAACGCCAGAGCATGTCGCTGAGGTGGGTGCAGTGGGGCACTCATCCTTGGGCTCACTCTTGAACACACATTTGGGCTCGCATTTTGGCTAATATTTGGACTCGCACTTTGGCTCACACTTGCTCTCGACGGATTCGTAGACGGTATGAGTATTTTTGGGCTCGCACGTGGGCTTGTAATTGTACTCGCTCTTTGGCTTGCAATTGCTCTCAACGGACTCGTAAACGGTATGAGTGACTTTGGGCTCCCACTTGGGCTCGCACTTGGACTCCCGTTTAGGCTCACACTTGGGCTCGCACGTGGGCTTGTAATTGTACTCGCTCTTTGACTTGCAGTTGCTCTCAATGGACTCATAAACGGTATGAGTGACTTTAGGCTCCCACTTGGACACCCACTTGGACGCCCATTTGGGCTGGGATTTAGGCTCCCACTTGGTCTCGCACTTGGTCTCGCACTTGGTCTCGCACTTGGTCTCGCAC
>JANBQW010000065.1:0-20040 GCA_027577515.1 Coemansia sp. RSA 678
TTGTTATGTATGCTGCCGAGTCCCGCTAGTAGGCGTACAGTACTGCGTGCGGAACCCAATAAATAAACAAAAAAAAATAAAAGTAATTGAAACTATTAAAATAAAAAGAGGAAACCGCCAAACGTTTGAAAGCGAGTTCAGCTGATGACCAATGATTGGCCCAGAATAGAAATCCATGTGGTTAATCAAGCAGTACCTGTCCGCAAAAGTCTATGCACCAAACTGACGGTGTCTGTGCGCCAGTTAGACTGACAGCACAGCCCATCGACAACGTTGTGCAAATGTTACGCGCACAAGTTCAAAGATGTTTGATGCTGACTAGCGGCGACACAAACGGGCGCATATAATCTCTTCCCTCTCCATACTTTCTCTCACATAACCACAGTTGGCTGTAACTCGTCTTTTATTTACTCCACATAAATATAGTGCCTCAAGCACGAGCAATACGCAAAGTTCAGTATGAGGCGGACTATGGAACGAGTAGTATCTGCAGTGGGTGCCATGAGCGTGCTTGCCGTTTTTTATGTCCCCATTTGTGCCAGCGAAGATGTAATATCATTGAACACGTACTCGAGCGGGCTGTTTGAGCATTTGGGATTGCACGACTTGACCAGTTTGAATAATAGTGGCGTCAACAACAAGAACCAGAATGCCTCCGCTGAGACAGCTCGCGACTCTCCACAAGGCCTACAAAGTTGCTTTTCACTTGAACAGTCCCGGTACTGCGGAGGCTGGTACAGCGAATATTCCATGTCAGCGCTGGTTGCGGTTGGCGGTCATCGCGTTTCTAGCGCGGATGAGCTTGATGATGTTATGGATAACTACTTTGGATCGTCGGATGAACACAGCTATATTAACCACTTTTTTGGCTGCCAGTCATGGGCGGGCCAGCCAGTGTCACGGTACCGCATATCATACACATGTCGCAGTCTCCTAGAAAGCAAAGAAGCCAAAGAGTGCAATCGCAACAAAATAGCGCCACTGCCGATTTGTGCCAGCACCTGTGGCATGTATGTACACGAGTGGTCGGCGCTTACGTCTAACCACAGTATGTGCGTTAACAACGTTCTGTCTGAAGATCGCCGCAGATCACTGGCAAATGGATGCCTGTCGTGGCCATACAACGGGACTGTAAGCTGCGTAGCGAGTGTTGAAAGCGATGCTGAGGTCTGCGGTAAGTGACTGCACATTTATATTGAATGGGCATTGTTCTGAGAGATAACAGTGCTAAATGGTTGTCAGACATGTAGGATTTGCGGTCAAGAGCGTTATCGGTAATTCTGGAGACTCTGCTGAGAAAACCCGGCTGTGCGCGTATTGCAAAGAAACCGGCAGCAGCTGCTGCCGCCGGCCATTTGTGCGTTTACAGTGTGGCGAGAGCGAGTCGAGAGGGACATCGCTAAAAGGGCTTACTATAGCCATGGCGCTGCTGTTATCCGCAGTCTGTTTGGCTGTTGTGTGGTGCTTTTATCGCTGGCACTATATGCGCAATGACAATAGCAAGCAAGCAGCCAAACCAAAATATGCGCGGACACAGTCAAATGACCCACCAAGCAGTGTCAACAGCAGATTAGGCGGCTGTAGTGCAGATTTAGCTACTGAATCCGCTAACACGGCATTTGTTTTAGCTGAGAATATCAGCACTTGCCAGGATTCAAAGAACATCTGCAGTGCGTCAGCCAAAAGCACCCATCCAGAGCAGACAAGGCATCCGCTAATGTTTGTAAACAAAATTTCCCGACTATTTCGTCGAGTCAGGCATACAAGAGCCAGCCAGGAATCTACGCAGGCAGTGAGCACAATAACGCTTTCTCCCCCAAGAAGCCCAACAACGGAGATACAACAGCCTGGAACACCAGATACAAATGCGCTTGGTCTCACTATTGCTAAACGCGGTCAGTCGCTGCGTGGATTAAACCCACGGGAATGTGACTCTCCGAGCTCAAACGAGTCGAGTAGCCTACAACCGCATCCGACAATTTCAGAGACGAACTTTTATGATGTGCCAGAACAACATATTGCTGACAGTGACAGCACAAATAGCATTGGAGACAGCGACATATTTGAGGTGCTGTATCCATATTCTCAGGTCGAGAGCGATGAACTTACAATCACACCAGGCGAAAAAATTCGCGTTCTTCGGGTATTTTCGGACGGATGGGCGTTTGTTCAGCGTGTCGATGACGGTAAAATCGGCGCCATTCCCGCCGTATGTCTTGATTCTACCTTGTGATAAACATTTATTTTATAATTTTCAAAACGTTTCATTTTCATTCGTCACAAAACCTACCAACGTTATCCAGCAAATGTAAAGTAAAAATATGGGTCGCAGTTACAAAAATCCCATCTCCCGGAATGTGAGATCTAGTTGGTTACTGCAACACCTACAATTATTATATTTTGTATGTTGAGCCGACATGCGATCAAAATAAGCTGGAAAGTCAGGGATGCATATTCGCAAAAGGCAAACATCCTTGGTCGTGAGAAACGGTGGTCAAAATGTCAGGGTCAGTGTCAGTGTTGTGGCTGGGTGGCAGATATATTCAAGCGCCTGCCCTGAATGCCTGCTTTTCATGTAGACCAGCTATCTTATTCCTCACTGATTTGTCTTTGCATTTGTATTTAACTTTCTTGGCTCTGCCGCATATACTTTTACGTGCATAGACTGTCTGCTAGCACAGACCGTTCCATACCGAGCGAGACAATCGGTGCCTGTTTTATATAATCAAACTGTTCTCCCCGTACTCTTAAAAGGGCACCATTTGCAAGCCACCATAGCGAGCTGAGGTGCATATCCATTAAAGCCCTTTCACTTTGCTTGTCTCCCTATCTGCTTTCCAGTCCCTTTTCTCCTGCTGTCGTACCGTATTACCCATCGCGTAACTCGTAGTTACTCTTTTCTTCATCCATGGCCTATACTGCATTTCTGGTTGGGATCCTGGCCTCTGCGCTGGGCTCTGCACTGCCGTTCCAGCCAAGTGCTCTGCAAAATGACATTGGTACTGCTGAAATCCTACCGGGCTCATACTTTATCGAGTTTCATAGCGAGCCTGCAACGCGCGCGGGCGAACGGGAGCATGCCGAATTTTTCCAACAGGCCAAAGCCGCTGGAGTTGGCATGTACACGAGAAACACATTTAACCGACTGTTTAACGGAGTGGCCATTGATTTACCAAACACACGTCATCTTGAATGGCTGGCTGGGCTGCCCGCAGTCAAGCGCACATGGCCAATGCAGATGAGGACGCGCTCGGTGGCAATTCCTTCGTCCAACGTTTCGCCAAATCTAATGTTTGCCCATCAGCACACTGGTGTAGAGCGTGCACACGCTGAGCTTGGGCTGGATGGCACAGGCATCAAAGTTGGCGTTATTGACACTGGCGTAGACTATATGCATCCCGATTTGGGCGGGTGCTGGAAGACGCCAGGCTGCCCATTCCAGTATGGCAGCGATTTTGTTGGCAATGGCTACGACTCTGTGGCTACTCCGCATCCCGAACCGGGCCCGGATCCGCGCGACACATGCGATGGGCACGGCACTCACGTCACTGGTATAATTGCTGCCAAAGGGCTAAAAGTCAGAGGCGTTGCACCAGGAGTGACTCTAGGCGCATATCGCATATTTGGCTGCCCTGGAAACGGCACAGGCCAGGCGGCTGACGATGTCATCCTAAAGGCATTGGAAGCAGCGCATGCTGACCGGATGGACGTGATCAACATGAGCTTTGGAGGAGGAAGCGGGTGGAGCGAGGATCCGCTGTCAGTTGCTGCCGAGCGACTGGTGCGCGACGGGATTGTGATGGTTGCCTCTACCGGAAATGACGGCGCTAATGGGCTGTACAGTTCAGGGTCGCCTGGGCTTGGAGTGGGCGTGATTAACGTTGCGTCATTTGAAAACTGGAAGATAACCAGCCTGAGTATCGATCTTGTCGGGTCTCACAAAAACATATCAATTGTCCATTCGTCGCCTGGAAACAGCAAGTTCCGGTTCATCTTTGAAACGCCAGCAGAAGTTGTGGCACCGACCGATAGCGCCGGCTCAATCGAGGGATGTGCGCCATATGACACAGACCACACTGGGCAGATTCTCTTGATCAAGCGCGGTAACTGTACGTTTGTTGATAAGGCAGAACGTGCCCAGGAGGCAGGAGCAATTGGCGTTATGGTATACAACAACGAACCCGATCTAATGTCGCCAACATCGGTGAGTCCAAATGTTACCATTTCACTGGTGGTGATCAAGGCTGACGACGGCCAGGCAATCCTGAGCGAGCTCAATTACGGCAAGGTGACAGCATCGGCAACAAACCATACCATGAGTGTAGATAACCCAGCGGGAGGCCAGATATCCCTGTTCTCGTCGTGGGGGCCCGATCCTGAGCTACGTCTGGCACCTGCAGTTGGCGCCCCTGGCGGAAACATATTTTCAACATTCCCGCTGGCCCTTGGTAGTTATACATCACTGTCCGGAACATCAATGGCCTCGCCTTATGTGACTGGAATGGTGGCGCTGATTCTCCAGGCACGGTCAAAGAACATTAGCGTCGAAGAAGTGCGGCAGCTGATCCTCGAAAGCGCGCACCCAATCCCAGATAGAAACAACACAGAGCTGCTGTCGCCCCTGCGACAGGGTTCAGGAATGGCCAACATTTGGGATTCTCTGGCATCGCAAGCAACAGTAGAGCCGTCCCAGCTTTCGCTCAACTACACTGTGATCAGCAATACTACGAGCGGGCCATCATCTACCAAGAACAAGAGATCTGTGGCCGAAGCCCCAGGAGTGTCCGTACGCACGCTGACGCTGTACAATCGCAGCCCATCCAACTTTTTGACGTGTACTATGACGCATCTGCCGGCCAGCTCGGTGTCGTCGTATGCGGCCAACGGCAGCTTTACGGCGGCTCCTCGCTTGTGGCCCGAGTCGGTAGGTGCAAAGGTAGCACCAGATACGCGGCCCAGCGCTTTTATTGAAAGACTCGAGCTGCCAATCCGCATTGCGCCCGGAATGAAGCAAGATGTTTCGGTGCGTATCACCGCGCCTGTAGGGCTGAGCGCCACCGATCGGTGGCTTTACAGCGGATACCTGCGCTTCAACATGCTGTGGGACGACCAGGCAGGCACAGCGCAGTCGCTGCATGTGCCCTACATGGGGTTCCTAGGCGACTATACGCAGCTGGACGTGCTGTCACCCCCTGAGGAGGGGTTCCCGTTCATCAGCATGAAAGGCAGTGACGAAGCGCTGACGCCCGATAGCCACGTCACAATTGACAGCTCACACCGCGTGTCGGCGCACTACCGCCTGGAGCACCCAACGCGAGTGCTGAAGGTGCAGCTCGTGGACGATGCCAATGCCACGCAGGGCTTTCTGCCAAACGGATTTCTGGAGTACATGGGGCGCAACTATCAAAGCACCCGCGGACGCTTTTCAAACTCAACGCTTAACGGAACACTGTATGCGGACCCTGATTTGACACAGTCACACGAAGTCAAGCCTGGAGCTTACCGCATACGCATTGACGCGCTACGGCCACTTCGCAATCCGAGCGACCCTGAAGGGTATCAGATCTGGCACTCGTCGCGGTTTATTATCGACTCGGTGTCGCTGGCCAAAAACGCCAGTGCCAGCACGCAAGATGACGACGAAGACAGTAACGACGAAGTCTTTCGGCCATAAGCAGTTTATTTCCACAAAATACCAAGTCTAGCACTAAAAGCGACTCTGTCTCGCCAAGGCAGCAAGAAATAAAATAAACTTACTTCATATTCTTGGGAATACTGTCCTTGACAAAGGGAACAAAGTCACGGCCACCCATGTAAGGCACAAGCGGGGCAGGAATGTTGAGGCCCTCGGGAGTTTGATAGTTCTCAAGCAGGCAGCACAGGGCGCGCTCGGTGGCACACAGAGTCGAGTTGAGGCAGTGAACGTACTTCTTTTCGCGGTCACCCATTTTCTTCGTGCCACAGCGGATCTCAAGGTTGCGCGACTGGAAGTCGGTGCAGTTGGAGCACGACACAAGCTCCTTGTACTCGCCGCGCGAAGGGAACCAGGCCTCCAGATCATACTTTTTGGCAGCGGCATCGTTGAGGGCTGACGACACAATGGACACGACGCGGTACGAGACGCCCAGGGACTGGAAGAACTCCTCAGAGGCACCAATCATATCGTCAAACATCTCCCACGATTTTTCGGGCTCTGTCAGCACAAACTGCTCAATCTTCTCAAACTGGTGAACACGGAATAGACCCTGAGTGTCTTTGCCGTGAGCGCCAGCCTCCTTGCGGAAGCACGTCGAGTAGCCGGCATACTTGATGGGGAGCTGCTCAGATGGCTTCTCAAACATCTCGTTCATGTGGAAGGCCGAGATGGGCTGTTCGGACGTGGCAATTAGGTACTTGTCCTCGCCGCCACCGCTGACCTTGTAGAGCTCTTCGTCGAATTGAGACAGCTGGGCAGTCTTGGCCATGACGTCGCGGCGCATGAAAAACGGAGTCTGGATCTTGGTGTAACCGCGAGCACCCAGGAACTGCAGGCCATAGTTGATCATGGCCAGGTTGAGATCGACGCCAACGCCGGTCAAAAAGTAGCCGCGGTGGCCAGCTACGTCAGCGCCGCGCTTCGCGTCAAAGCCGCCCAGTAGGTACAGTACCTCATGATGCGAACGCAGCTCGGGCTGGTGCTTGGGCTCGACACCGCCAACAAAGTGCGTACGCACAATCTGGTTGTCATCCTCGGTTGCACTGACTGGAACCGAGTCGTGCACAATGTTGCCAACCGTGCCAACCTTTGCCAGCATGGCTGCCTCAGCTTCCTTCTCATCCTCGCCCAGTTGCTTCTTCTTATCATCCAGTACCTTCTTTTGGGCCTTGAGCTCGCTAGCGTCCTCTTTGGCCTTGGCCTTCATCCCGATTTCCTTCTGGATCTTGTTAATCTCCCGGTTGAGCTGGTCCAGAGCATACCGCACTATCCACAGCACATTTCAGCAATTAGTAGTTAGTCAGTGAGTCATCAGCAGCCTGTGCATACAGTCTACTTTTTTAGCTGCCATACCTCCAGTCCAGCTCTTGTACAGGTCAATGATTTCATCAACCACTCCAGGGTTGGCGCCGCGGCGGCGCTGCGACTCGCGAATGAGCTCGGGATTGCCGCCTTTTTCCGTCTGGAAAAGATTAATGTCAAGCATTTCTGGATTTCAAGCCTGTGCTGCTGTTACTCGAGTTGGTAAATAAAGAAACTGAAAAAGAAACATGATTTTTGCCAAATGCACTTTACAGATATCACCAATCGGAGGATTTAATCACTGTCGGTTCAGGAACCGAACCGTGTGCGCAGCACGCCAAAAGAACGGGCTGCCATGTCTCTCTGTTAGCAACGCTTGCCTTTTTGTGTATTTTAACGCAGCATTGACGAAATGACGAGTGGGTCAGCTAGCAATGGTGCGTGCACGACATCGCCCGCACAGACGCGAGAGCTCAAACACGAGCTAAAGCGATGGGAGGCAGAGTTTCAGCAAGTGCATGGGCGTACACCAACAAAGGACGACCTGGCACAGCTTCCTGACATTACCAAAAAGTACCGTGAGTACAGTCGGCTCAAAAAGGCAACACATTCTGGCAGTATAACGCCTGACAGCCGTGTAATGTTACCGCTTGAGACATCGATCCTTACCATATCGCTAAAGCGCAAGAAGGCAGGCGGACGCGGCAGCGCACTTATGACAGCCACGCCTACGCGCCCTGCTCAAGTGTTGTTTCCGGTACCAGTGCCGAGACTTGCAGACAGTGCTTGCACCAATTTTCAGAGTTCTAGAGATTCTGATAGTCCAGGTGTACGCTCAACGGGTAATGACTCTGATACCATCGATGCCACACCCAAACGACCACGTACTGTCGCTCTATTTACTTCACCAAATGCCAACGCCGACACAATACCAATTAGAGATCACTCCATGGATGGTGTGCGTATTAGCACAGCAGACTATACTGAAAGCGATACTGTGACGTACACGCCACCACCGTCGCTACTCTGGCGATACAACCAACGTACAACCAGCGCCGCAACACAGCCATCAGATAAGGAGCAAACTGGTAATTGCACAGCGCACTCGCCGCTACTACCGGCGCTGAGTGCTTTATCCACGTCTGCCAACACAGATGTTGACAGCTTGAGCAGCGGTGCAGTGCCTTTAGCAGCAAAATCTGCCCGAACAATTAACCTTACCTCGCAAACGCCTACATTTAAGGCGCGGGCCGGCAGACTTATCAAAACCACATCAATTCCACTGAGTACGTTCGGCGCCAGTTTCCACGGAGCCTCGCAGCTGCTTCCGTCGCAGGGTCATCTCAGCGACGGCAACGATGACGTACGGCCTGTGGATCTGCGGCCTGGAGCTGCAACTGAATTGGATTCGGGAGAACTTGTGTATCGCGAGGAAAATGAGCAAGATGGTCCGCCAGATACGGGAGCAGGCGCACAACAGGCCAAGAAGGCCACTCAGAAGCGAAGCACACGGCGGGTCAAGCTCCAGCCGGTTGGAAAGGACGGCACGATTGACAAGCCGGTACGGCCCTCACGCGCACGCAACACCCAGCTTGTAAGCGAGAATTTTTACAAGCTGAGGATCAAAAGTGGGCGGCGCGGTCCACGGTCTACTGAAGACCGGCGATCGGCGCTATACAAACGCATGGTCGCAAAAAAGCAACATGTAAAAGGCAGCGCAGCTGTACCCTCCGGACGCGCTGATCAAGAACAGGTAGGCGAAAGTGTAGGAGCGGGTAGCCTTAGCTGCAGTGAAGGCTCTGACAACGATATCCTGACAACAAACAGCCAAGAAGACATGCACAGCCTGGCACGTGCTGGACGGACAGGGGCAATCCTGGGGATGCCGCTTTGGCAGCTTGGGCCCTGCAGCGAGTCAAATGCAGACGAGACCTGCACCGTGCAGCTGGACGCAGGCGGCAGTGCGATGGTGGACCTGCGCAAGGTGCTGCGACATGTATGGCAATTTGAGGATTTTCGCACAGGGCAGGTGGCGGCAATGCGGCGGGCGGTGGAGTCAGGGCCAACACTACTATCGCTGGCCACAGGCAGTGGCAAGTCACTCGCATATCAGCTTCCGGCGCTAGTGCTATGGGCGGCATGTGGAGCTCTGACGCTGGTAGTGACACCGCTGCTGTCGCTAATGCGCGATCAGATGCAGCAGTTGCCGGCAGGTATTCAGGCCGTGTGCCTGGCGTCTGATGCGTCTGGCAAGGATGCATTTGGGGCAGCAGCTGCGCGCCTTGCTTCAGGAACAGTGCAGCTGCTGTTTGTGTCGCCTGAGCGGCTGCAGAGTCGGCGTTTCCAGCAGATGATGGCTCGCGAAGGAATGCCATGTGTACGCTTGGCCGTGATTGACGAAGCGCACTGTGCGGACGAGTGGTCGCACAGCTTCCGCCCTGCGTATCTGCAGCTGCCTCAGCTTTTGCGCCAGCTCGGCTCGCCATGCGTTTTAGCCATGACCGGTTCTGCTACATCAGCGCTTGCAGCACGCCTGTGCGTCATGTTCAAAATTGACACTGACGGCGTGGTACGCGGCAGTGCTGTGCGCGACAACATTTCCCTGTCGGTGGTTACTGTTGACGCCGATGCGCGGCCAACGGCACGCGAGGATGCGCTGGTTGAGCTGCTGCGCATGCCAGCCATGGCACGGCTCGAGTCGATCATTGTGTATGTAACCACGCAAGCCAGCGCCGACCGCGTTGCAGAGTACCTGACAGTTCGATCTATTCCAGCGCAGGCATACCATGCTGGCAAGCCTGCAGCCGAGCGCACTCGCATCCAAGCTGCATTTATGCAGGCAGCGGCGCCGGGGTGTGTGCCTATTCGCGTGCTGGTGGCCACAGTTGCATTTGGCATGGGCCTTAACAAGCGCGATGTGCGCGCAGTCGTGCACTTTAGTCTTCCCCGCAGCATGGAAGCGTATGTCCAGGAAACTGGTCGCGCTGGTCGCGATGGCGCATCTGCACGCGGTGTTCTGCTACTGGCTACGCGCCAATCTGGGTCAGCATGCTCCAGCACAGATGCAGTGCTCCTTCGCAGCTGGGCCCACGGTGTGGGCGTTGATGTGGCTGCTGTGCGTCGCCTGCTATGTCGCCTGTTCCCTGCCGACTTTATACGTAGAGCCATTGCTTCGGCACTACAAGCACGTACTCAAGGCGCGCCACGTGGCTCCGACACCTGGCGAGTATCTCACACTGCTGTAATTGGCTTGGATGAGCTGGAAGCTGACGTGGATGCCGATCAAGCGACGGCGCAGACTCTGATTGGCTACCTCGCCTTGGCTGAGCCCGGAATGGCCCAGCTTCAGCCCAACACACACCGTCGCTGTGCTGTCCGCTTCACACGCACTGATCTTGGAAAGCTGGCTGAATCGCATCGTATATTTGCGCTTATTGCACAGCTTGCTGCCGAAGCAGGCGTGCCAGCTGCTCCTGCGCGGCGCAAAGGACCGACTGCTCGCTTTGCAGGCGCCAAGCGGCCTGCGTCCGTGATCGACGTGGACATATTTGATCTGGCCGCACGCATGGATGTTGACCCGGCCGATGTCGTGTCTGAACTATACCAGTGGCGAGGCCGGCGTGAAGTTATGTTGGATTGGCAGGCCCCGTCGTGTGTGGTCGGCGTTTCACTGGATATGGGATGCTATGTTGATGCAGATGACTCTGCCGCTGATTCTGAGACACTGAGCGAGATACTTGCACGCCGAATTGATAAGCACATCTCTGAGCTTGCCACTAATATTGGCCAACAGAATGAAGCTCGGGTCAGCGACAACCTTGGCCGTGTAAATGCAATTGAAGCTGCAATGTTGACTGCGCATGAGGTTTCCTGTCAGACGCTGCAGAGTGCGACCAGTAATGAAGCGACCAGTAGTGAAGCGACCAGTAGTGAAGCGGCCGATAATGAAGCGACCAACAACGGAGTGACAGCGACGGAGGATTCTGCACAGGAGATCCAAAACACCATTCTACAAACAGCCATTGAGGTCTATTTTGCAGTCACGCAGGATGCCCGCGAACAGGCAGCTTGCAGCCTGAAAAGGCTGACCGGTGCTGTTGACGACACACTGATTTCAGGGCTTCTTGATCCAGTAAGCTCAGGGACGGTCGATGACGCCAATGCAGCCAAGGACGCGATTCGCACGCAAGTCCGTGGCTTTGTACAGCAACACTCGGGCGAATTGCGTAGCGCTCGCGCGATTGCGCGTGTATTCCATGGGCTGTCAGGTCCCAGCACCATGTCTTCGCAGTGGATGTGGTGTCGCGATTGGGGGAGCCTAGTCACTACTGACTTTGCTGTCGTGCAGCTGTGCGCGCAGGAAGAGCTGGTGCGTCTGCATTGTGCGGTTGACTCGGACTGCTAGCTGCATTTATTTTATTTACACTTGCTAAAAGTGATTAAAACTTATGTTTCAGGCTCCTTTCCTTTGCTTGCTCGACCCGAGACAGCACTGTCGCTGTCTCTGTCCTTGCTTGGTTCTCCGTGTAACGACTGAACCTGCGTCAATGCTATCACCATCTGTGACAGCTGCACCTGCATAGCTGAAAGTATGCGAATCCGCTCTTCCACCGCGGTCCGGCTGTCGCTTTCCAGTCGCTGAATTTGCTCGTCACTCAGTGTAGACAGATCTGGCACTGGAAACTCGCGCAGTGACGGCATGTGCACGGCAGACAGGGATCTTGACGATGTGAATATAGGTATAAGCGTTTGCTCTGCCGTCATGTCCATGTTGCCAATATAATCTTCTAAAGCTGAGCGAGGTCGATCAGGCCCGCTGCCAAGCTGCACTGGCGATGGTGCTGTCGGCGTCTGTGCGGCTTCGTCTATTACCGACTCTGTGCCACCACCAGATGTAGAATTGTATATTTGTGAAGGTATCGATGGAGCACCTGGCAGCTGCTCATTGGTGGCATTCGGCTGCTGCGCGCTGTCATCATTTGCAGTAGATGTTTGCGGTCCCGCAGTTGCATCGTTTGCAACGGCACCTGGCAGCTCGGCCGCAGGTGGAGCTGCACGAGGAGCAATGTCTGCGTTAGGCGGATCGGCGTCCAGGACGCCTTGGCGGCATGTCGGACAGCTTTGTTGGCGTTCTAGCCAGCTGCGCAGACAGTTAAAGTGGAAAACGTGGCTACAAGGCAGCCGCTTGGGTGTGTCGCTAGGAAAATTCTGCACGCTCTCCGAGCGCCGGGCGCGGTTCCATTCGTCAGCCTGCTCCTGAGTCGGCCCTGTCATCTCTTCGCGACAGATAATACATGTAGCATCACTCATTGCACTAAGCTCATCCTGACTGACAGTTGGGTACCGCCCGTGCATGTTCTGCATCGCCTTGCGGTACCGAATCCAGTCGCCACAGCGCGTGATAAACGACCGAATTGTGACGTAGAGCTCGCGCAGAATGTGGATAGGCAGTCCGTAATACGTCATTAGCACAAAGAAGAATCCCACGTACACGACCAACTTGGCCAGATCATCCAGCAAATCTACATAGAATATGTACGTCATCTTGTCGTCCCATTCGCTGTCGCGAGTGATTTCGATTGCGTTGAGCACAAACCGGGCGCCAGTAGCCACAAAGCGTACCAGCAGCAGTGCATACTCAAACCCAAACACAATCATCATAGTAGCGCCGTACTGTCTGGTGTTGCTTACAGCGTATGCCAGCATCAGGCAGTCAACTGTAGCAAGTAGCAGCGACAGCGCCGCTACACGCACTATAAACAGTGCCGACAGGCGTGCTTGCTGCTCCATAAAGCCGACACGGTATTCCAGCATCCAATGGAAGACTTTACAAAATAACAGAAACACAAATAGAGTGAGTGTCGCTGTGTCAAACTCGTCACGCAAGACTGCCAGTGCCAGGCACGTTTCAGTTACGGCTAGCCACCCTTGCTCGTACAAACGCTCAACCTCGATGGCGCGCAGCTGTCCAAAGAACACACGCACCAGTGCCTTGCCCAGGAGAATGGTCAGCAGAAGGCCCATGTTGGCCAGCACCATCATTGCTCCGCCGGACTGAGCAAGTTGCACACATGCTGCATAGTAGTAGTCGTGCTGCAAAAACGCCGAGACAATTACGCCTACAGTCAGCAATGACGTCGAGATGCCATATACTGCCAGGCGCGGAACGGACCTTGGGCTCGCATCGGCCATGGTAAATATTGCATTCAGTTTAAAAAGGTGTGAATATGCAAAAAGTAGAAGCGGCATGCTAGGCTAAAAGGAGGCTGGGTCTTTACATGGTACACGTGACGTCAAGGCCTATGCCGTCCAATTGCTGCCTGCCAGGTCCTCGGGTTACTTTCCCCACCGCATTTCGATCTTGGCAAAGCGGACCAGCGCTCGAAAGACCGCATCGCCAAGGCTCCGCTCGCCAGATCCAATTTGAATCAGCTCCGAGTTCTGCAGTTGCCATGGTGGAAACTCTGACATGCATGGCAAATCATCGAGTAGAAGCACCAGCTCCGGATGCTTGCAGCCTCTCAAGTCTTGCAGCCTGTTTGCCACGCGCGCTTCGGTGATGGCGGTCGGAGACAATGCCCCGCTCTGCACTTCTCGCGCGAGCTCTTGAGCCAGCTTCGCTATTGATGGATATCCATGGTCGCGCGACCACAGACAAATGTGGATATCGGGCTGACTGGAGTCCGAGTGTGCGCATATGTGCTCTACCTGGGACTTTGCTTCAAGACATATATTTGGCGTGCGGCCATCGAACGCACGAGCCACCATCTTTGAGTTGCGCAGCCTGCCAGCTATGCTGTCAAATGAGCGACTCAGGCTGTCATCTCGGGTGTAGATGCTCATATGCGATATCTTGGCTAGAAGCCCCCATGCACACAATACCTCCACGTCGTCAACCTCGCCTGTCAACATATTACCGATAGCCTCATTCTCACGAACTTTAACCTCGGGAAGAATAACTGCCAAGTGCTCTGGGCGCTGCGGAAGCGATACAAGCAAGTCGCTCAGCTGCTGACGCTTTGCCAGCACCGCTTCTGTATCGTCGCCCTGTAGTAGCTCTTGCATATCGAGTCCAGCCTGTGTCAGTGAGTTCTGCACCCATGCTTGGAATGAGTGGTGCACTGCAAATGCCAACTGTGCTGAGCGCAGCACAACGGCACAAGCACCGTCAAGCAGTTGCTGTCTAACCTTCCACTTGCTCTGGTAGCCACTCACACGCACAAGTACGACTACCAGAACCAACAAAATAAACCACACCACGGCTGTCATTTCACTGCCAAGTCAGTTTGAGAGGATAAAAGTGAAGTAGTTGATGATGATGGAACACCTGCATTTTTTATCTGGGTACATGATTAACGTGCAAATCAATCAGCTGGCATTTTTGTTGAAACGACGTTTTCTTCTTGCAATTTGCAACTTTAACTATTGTTATTTATAATGTCGTACTCTAAACAAGAAACGCCAACACCACTGCATACTAAGCGTGTAGGCTACGTTTACGATGTGCGTATGAAATACCACCAGGATTTGGAAAACCCGCAAGACCCGCATCCCGAGGACCCACGGCGAATTTACTGGATATACAACATCCTTAAAGTGGCTGGCTGCCTGGATATAATGAAGAATGTGCTGGTTACTCCGGTTACCGACGACAAAATTCTGCGGGTGCACGAGAGGCAATACCTGGAGACGCTCAAAGATACCGAGATCATGGAAAGGGCGACTCTGCTGGAAACA
The DNA here is from genome assembly GCA_027577515.1 of Coemansia sp. RSA 678. Classification (NCBI taxonomy): domain Eukaryota; kingdom Fungi; phylum Kickxellomycota; class Kickxellomycetes; order Kickxellales; family Kickxellaceae; genus Coemansia; species Coemansia sp. RSA 678. The sequence goes on from JANBQW010000065.1 coordinate 14,735, forward strand.
CAGAAAAAGTATGACTCGGTTTTTCTATGCAAAGAGTCGCATTACTGTGCGCGGATGAGTGCCGGTGGGCTACTAGCGCTTTGCGAAGATGTGGTCCGGGGCAAACTGGATAGCGGACTGGCGATCATTCGGCCGCCTGGACACCATGCCTGCTCGGCAGTACCCATGGGGTTCTGTCTGTTAAACAACATTGCCATTACAGTTCGAGACTTGCAGGCTCGCAAGATGGTTAACAAGGTTATGATTGTCGACTGGGATGTCCACCACGGAAATGGTATTCAGGAAGTGTTTTATTCGGATAACACTGTGCTATATGCATCATTGCACAGATACGACGAAGGTGAATTCTATCCCTCCAGCACTGATGGTGGTGTGGATATGGTCGGAGAAGGAGAAGGAAAGGGATACAACATTAATATACCCTGGGCAACAGCTGGCGTTAGCGACGGTGACTACATATATGCATTCAAGAAGCTGCTGCTTCCTGTGGCAAGGCAGTTTTGTCCAGACTTGATTATCGTTGCCTCTGGATTTGATGCAGCAGTGTGTGATCCAATTGGCGAATGTGATGTTACTCCTGAATGTTATGCTTGCATGACTAGCATGCTAAAGTCGGTATCCAATGGCAAACTGGTGCTGTCGTTGGAGGGTGGCTACAATCTGGATGCAATTGCCAACTCGGCTTTGGCATGTGTCAAGCCATTACTCAATATTAAATGGAAGGCTGGCCATATTCCACAACCAGCAATATACCTGGCATATGCAACCCTATCAGAAGAGGAAGTCAATGGCATACCCCAGTCTAAATACAGATACTCTAGCAACTGGGATACATCAAACATCTGGAATCCAGCAGTTGAAGTGCCAAACTGCTATTCTGCCCAGCCATCCGAATTAGGGAAAGATACTGTGGATCGAGTTTTGGATATTCATAAGGAGTATTGGTCATCGCTAAAATGTAATTTAAACTAACAGTTTGTTTAATAAATTAACAATGAATATATGTTTTATGGACAGTAAAATTCTGTGTTGAGCTGTCGTTAGAGATCTGAACCAGTTTTACCCAATTTGAGGTCAGGTAAAAAAACGAGGCTTTTGTAGTTGTCGCAATTATCCAAGCTCAACATGTGACGCAGTGTGTAGTACAAAAACAATGTTCTCATGATATATAGTATGGCATTGTTATTTCACTATGACGACATATTACATGTCAGTTTAAACTTATAAGCGCCCAGTGGAACTCCCTATCTCTTATCTTTTGCTTTACATTTTCTTTTACAAGACGAGATAGTATTTTTCGAATAAGAAATCGTTATCTTTATTTCAACTTTTAACTTGTTTATATGGCGGTAAAGAAAATAAAACACGCGCTTATAACCGGGTTTGAGCCATATGGCACACCGATGCGGAGCGACAACCGCAGCTGGGAGGCAGTCAAGCAACTAGATAAGCAGATAATCGAGACTGACTGTGCAACGGTGGTATGCCACTGCCATCAGCTACCAGTAAGCTATGACGACGTGACAGTGCTAGTCCCACGCTTGCACTTGAGCGGAGAGTTCAGCATAGTTGTGCACTGTGGTTCTGGGGCTTCAGGCGTAGTCCGACTAGAAAAGTGCGCGCATCGGACAGACTACGTGCGGACAGGCAACAAGGGCCCAACGGATCTTCCACCCAACGGATGTGTTCCTGGTTATGACACTGCAGATGAGTTGGCCACAGCGATTGACGTAGACAGTTTGCGCAACCGATTAGAAGAACAGGGCTGGAACAAACTGTATACCAGCGTGGATGCTGGGCACTATGTCTGCGACTTTACATTCTACACGTCACTGGCCGAGGGCGAGACAACGTACCCGGCTCGGAAGCTCCCAGCTCCACAGACACTCTTTGTCCACGTTCATCCAAAAGCCGATGATGTGTACAGCGACACACAACTGGCAGAGCTACTGCGGGATATTGTGCGGCATCTGGCTCAAGAAGGAATATGATCGAAATCTAGAACAGTTTGGTATTCTATCTGGAATAAAGAGATGATTTACAACAGCGCTGCTTGGAGAAGAATGTACATGATAGGTTACAATGACAAGCTAGACGGTGCAAACACGTCGTCAACTATCTGCTGGTTCTTGCGCGAAGAGCGCTGAAAGGGCGCCAAATCGCGCACATTAGTGTTGTCGATAGGTAGCAATCCGCGCGACTGCGACGTTTCGGTCGTGGCGCTGCGTGTGGTAGAGTGTGACGACGAGGATGCATTGGCCGTGCGGCGGGAGGGCTGCTGGCTGGACATGGAGTTGCCAACCGAAGCTGTGTCACGAGCACGCGTATTGCCCTCGCTGGTGATGATATCGTTGAGGTCGGTTAGCACCATTGACCGATCCAGCGGCGGCACAGCAAAATTATCGGGGCCGTCGGTCTGTGTGATGCTGATCGATAGCTACAGAGAGTAGATAGACAGTGGGGAGAGCTTAATAACGACGTGTGATGCCATGCAATGCAGGCAGCTGCCAGGGCACGCAGAGCCTACCTTTAGTGTGCAGTTGAGCTTGCACTCCTGGAGAAAGTAGCGTCGCGATGATCCTGACAAGCGAGCGTACTCGGAGAGATTGACCGTCAGAGCGCCAACCTTCATGCGCATATGCGAGTAAACCTCCTACACGCAAGCACGACTGGTTAGCAACAGTTGCCGATCACACAAGGCAGGTCCGATCAAACAGCGGGGCCAATGCGTGCATGAAAATTGTCAGTTTAGTGAGCAAGTGTTCTTTTGGGCATAGACAAGATAGAACCATACCTGTCTGATCGCGATGCGGAGCTCGCATGGGGCCAGCATGCCGTCTTTACCAATGGGAATGTCGACAGACACCCTGACAGCGTGCGACCACAGCACTTCGCAGTTGACAACGGGCACTCTACAGCGAACAAAAAAGATATCAGCATAGTATAGGTTTTTTTTGGCTGACCATGTTGCTGGAGCTGCGTACCTAGACGAAGTGCCGTTGTGTGTCTGGCACTTCCACTTTGCGTAGAACAGCCCGTTGAGCGGCGGCACGTTGTTGAGGTCTTCTAGCCGGAGGACCACGTCGAACGAGGCAATGCGCGCTCGTGGCACGAACAGGTTCTGAATGGCCATTCGAAATACAGGAAAGAAAATAGCAAGACTGGAGAACAAAAACAAAAAGAGGGTCCATGCTTGGCCCTTTCAAGTCATCATCTGTGATGAGCGCAGAGACTTGCACACATTGGGCTTTAAGCGCCACAGCCCTGCTAATTTATTTGCTTCTATTTCTGGCAGGTTGGAAAAGTAGGCAGCGCCAGCGTTGGGAAGAGCCAAGCGTGCGGCTGACGCTGGTCGCAAGACCTTGGTCATTTGGAACTCATTACGTCATGGCGCTGAGGCAGATTTATTAGTCTAGTGCTTGGTCATTATATACACAAAATAGTCGAAGCCACCGTCGTTAAGGCGCTCGACGGCAATTGACCACGACGCACGCTCCAGGTGTCGACGGCGAAAGTGCGGCTGGCCAAATGTGATCCAGATGAACTTGCCAGCAGGCGCCAGCACGCGTTCGACTTCATCGACAGCGCGGGCGACATTTGCGCACATCTCAGGCGACGGGTCCCATACGTCGCCCTGTTCGCACATGAGCGCGTCCAGCGTGCCCTTGTCCAGCGCAACGTCGACAGTGCCAGAGGCCAGCGCCAGAGCGCGCACATCCATGACCTCCCACGTCATGTGTGGTTGATGCTGGCAGCGCTGTCGCATCTGCGCAATGACCACGTCGCTGTAGTCTACATTGACAATGCTCTCGTAGCCGTCGTCGTACATGTCGCCCGACAGCGTCGAGTTGCCACAGCCCAGCATCAGGATGAGCGCGTCCTTGCGCATGTGCTGTCCCAGCAGCGGCTTGAGGTCAGCATATGTCTTGAACCAGTCAAATACTGTGTCTGGCTCCTGCGTGTATCGCTGCTGCCAGTACTCGAGCGTCCCGTAGCCGGCGTTCTTTTCGGGCAGCACTGCCAGGTCCGTGCTGGCTGTTGGTTGCTCCATTGTTGATGAATGAGATAATAATTTCAATGGGTTTGATCTGCGAAATATCTCATATGCGTCGTGGCCAATCGTCCTCGACTCTCATGTGATTAGCAACGTATGGGAGCCGTTTTCGACGGACCTTTTTTGTTTCCGTCTGGCATTTTGCACACAATTATATCTATATGGCCTCGGTTACCAAGCGGCTGCTAAAGGAGCTCAGTGACACGCGGAAGGGCCTAGGCGACGAGCTGGTTGCGCTGGCGCCGGCCAGCGACGACAACCTGCTACAATGGACAGCTGTGCTGCGCGGGCCCAGCGACTCGCCGTATCACGGTGGACTGTTCCGCCTGCGTATCGACATTCCGGAGCAGTATCCGATAAAGCCGCCCACGCTGACGTTTGTCACCCCCGTATGCCACCCGAACGTGCACTTTGAGACAGGCGAGATCTGCCTGGATATCCTCAAGACGCAGTGGTCGCCGGCGTGGACGTTGACATCAACATGCCTGGCCATCCATGTGCTACTGGCCAGTCCCGAGCCCGGCAGCCCGCTGAACTGCGACGCCGCCAACCTTCTACGCTGCGGCGACGATGTGGGCTACTGGTCGCTGGTCGCCATGTACACGAGGATGTTTGCGAGTGAGTATATTTAAGCTAATAAAAACTATATTTTGTGGTAGTTGGCAGCCACAAATGGCATCTTGACAACTGTGGCTTCCTGGATGCGGTTGCGGACCTGGACCTTCAGCGGCGTACCACGCTTGTTGAAGCCCTTGCGCACGTACGCCATGGCGATGTTCTTGCCCAGCGAAGGCGATGGAACGCCCGATGTGATCTCGCCAATTTCCTCTCCATCGGCTGAAAGCACCTTGGCGTGCGCACGCGCCGGTGCACCTTCGACAATCAGCCCAATGCGGCGGCGCTCACCGCCCTTGGCTGCAAGCTGAGGGAGGATGACGTCGGCACCGATGAATCCACCCTCGGCGCGGCGGCGCTTGCCAATGGTCCACATCAAGTTGGCTTCCATCGGCGTTGTTGTCGCATCAATGTCCGAGCCGTATAGGCACAAGCCAGCCTCCAGGCGCAGCGAGTCGCGAGCTCCGAGCCCTGCCAGTTTGACCTCAGGGTTCTCCAGCAGCCGCGCCGTGATGCCCACAACCTCACCGGTTGGAATCGACAGCTCAAAGCCGTCTTCGCCAGTGTACCCTGACCGCGCAACGTGACAAGGCACGCCAGCAATGTCGACAGTCTGACCAGTCATAAACGCCATCTG
>JANBQW010000066.1:0-19961 GCA_027577515.1 Coemansia sp. RSA 678
CCTTTTTACTTGGCGAACAGCCAAACCCTTCGCTAGTGCTGCTCAACGAGGATAAGATGAGTCGACATCGAGGTGCCAAACGAGTCCTCCGATGTGATCTTTCGGGACTCATCAGCCTGTTATCCCTAGAGTAACTTTTATTCGTTAAGCGATGACCATTCCATACTGAGATCACCGGATCACTATGTCTGACGTAAATCAAAGGTTGGATTGTTATCCTTCCTATTAACTCAATTTGAACCATTATATCATATTACTCACATAATAGAGTTTAAATTTCCCAATTAACAAATAATTGAGCTTCGAACTCCTCAGTTACTATTTATGAGGATTCCATCCCAGATAAACTGTCTCATAAATAATAAAATCATTATTAAATAATTAATAAATAATAAATAAGGAAAGGTAAATCTAAAGAGAAAGCCTTTAATTAAATTATTATTCTTTATATTAATTAACAGTAAAGCTTCAAAGGGTCTTCCCGTCTAACTAATGGTAACCCGCATCTGCACGGATATTGTAATTTCACTGAGTTCATCTTGGAGACAGTAAGAGAATCATTACACCATTCATGCAAGACATTAATTAGATGACAATGGATTTTGCTACCTTTGGATCCTCATAGTTAGGACCGCCGTTTACTAGAGGTTATAAAAAAAGCTTATTACTTTTTTTTTTTAGCTTACTAGCACCGGGCAGGTGTCAGACTTTATACTTAGAAAGTTTTATTCTTTGCAAAGTCCTATGTTTTTAGTAAACAGTTGTTCTCTTCTATTATGTGTCCGAGAGTATAAATCTCGTCCCTTTATCCCTAAGTTACAGAGTGATTTTGCCGAGTTCCTTCAAGATGATTATCTCAAACGCCTGAGTAAATTAAACTAAAAAACCAGTGTCGGATTTAGTACGGTTTGACATAAAAATTTTCCAGCTTATATTAATCAAATTTTAAAAAATAAAATAAATTTTAATAGAAGAATTTATATTTATGAACTCATCGATAGATTACTTACTTATCTTAGAGACCGTTTTACTGAGTAATAATAAATAGAGTACTCATGACCTATTTTTTTTTCGGCGGAAATGTTTTATACATTTCATTTTGCTACTCATGTCAGCATTATCTATTCAGATATATTATATAAAGTATTATACTTTTATTGTCTCATTTACTGAATGTTCCGCTACCTTTTTCAATCTATTCTCGGTTAATAACTTAGACCCTTATATTTTTGATGCTTCGTCCCTCCGGTTAGGATTTCCTTGAGCTATTACGCTTTCGCTATAAGTTGGCTGCTTCCAAGCCTACTAAAGGATTGAATAAGAAACGATACTCTCTTTATTTCACTTAGTTATTAATTAGGGACCTTATATTAGATGATGGGCTATTTCCCATTAGACATATTATCTTAGCACAATATGTCTGACTATTTTATTTATTATTTTACTCTTCATTTTTGATTAGATTAAAACGATAAAAGACGCGAGACTTCCCCAAATAAAACTAAAAGTATGAAATCCCTTGCACAAGTGAGTAAAATTATATAAAATGTACTACTAAAATAGTTTTCGCGGAAAACCAGCTATCTCCAAGTTAGATTGGCCTTTCCAGGTTAAACCCTTAATTTCTTAAGGAATAGACTATACCTTCAACTGATGATTATTTTAGGTAATAATACCATGATAATCTAACTCTAATCAGTGTTAGCGTGTTACCTAAATATATTGTAAGATAAATGAGAATTAATTTATTGAGAATTATCTAATTTAAAGGTATAAGAATTTTTCCAAATTTCACCAGACTTTAAATATTTATTAACTGTAAATCTACTAATTTTTAAATATTCAGCTAGTTCTGTTTTAGAATTAAATTTATTAATCAAATTATTATTATTATCAAACAGATATACTAATTTAGCATTTTTAGCAATTTTATCATAATTATAATGATTTTTACCACTAATAGCTGCTTTAATCTTATTAATACTATCTTCAGAATGTGTTTTACCATAAAATGGATTATTTATTCCACTTAATTCTTTAGATTTCATTGTACTACTAATCTTATTTTTAGTTTCTTCTGATTTTAATAATCCTGTTAAAGATTCACTGATTTTTAATTTAGATTCTTCAGAATGAGTTTTACCAAATAATGGATGATTTTCTCCACTTAATGATTTTAAAATTTCTTCTAAATGTCTATAACCTAAAGTTGAACCAGCTTTTAATAAAATATTGTAAATAGGTTGCAATTGATCAATATAAAATTGTTCTCTAGAAATAAGATCTTTTATTTCACAATATTCTAATACTATAAAATAAAAATTCTCTATTCCATATTTTTTAATTGCTTTTTGCAGAATTATATTAGATCTTAAACCATTATAATGTTGTTTTAATCTATTTTTTAAATTCTTAGCAGAACCTATATAAATATTATTATTTTCAATATTTACAAAAGCATAAATACCTGATTTATTATTAATTTCTTTATTGATTAATTTTCTTAATTCTTTTAAATGAATATTCTTATAAATAAATTCAGTTGTTAAATTAAATTTTAAAATTATGTTTTTCATTTTTATATTTATTTTTTATTTTTCTTTGTACTTACGAATTTTTAGGTCGAAATGTTTCCATTTCAGTCGTTACGGGGAAATATTAACGTTATAGGATAAACCTATAATTTTATAAGAGTTTTACATTAATAGATCTTCCCACGGTATTACCATAGTTAAATATAACCTTAGGCTTCACCGTTATGAGCTAATTTCATTAATAATCACTTATTAAATCGGGCGAAAGATTCACCCCTTTACACAATTCATCCGAGTATATTGCAACATACACCGGTTCAGTCTATCTACTTGATCATGTAAAGATCACTTGGTTTCGGGTCTGATAAAAAGAACTATATATCTTTTTAATTAAGAAATTATTCTTGCTCTTCTTATCAACTTGCTGCATAAAATTCCATACTTTCGTATGGCATAGACTATACTTTCAACTGAATAAAATTTTAGGTTTTATAAAAATTTTTATTCTTTTAACAATTTAGACAATTTATAACTAAAAATAGGTATAAAAAACTAAATGTTTTAACTTAGACATAGAAGAATCTAATTATTTAGATAATAAACCGATTTAAATGTTTATGCATACTAGATTCAAGACCAAATTTATTTTTTAACATATAAATTAATAATGTTATTAATTCAATAGAAAAACACTCAATATAAATATAAAAACTATTTCTATATTTATAACCATCATTTATTAATCAATAAGCCGATTACCGTTTATCAGTAATTCGTCTATATTTTTAAGAATTATTCTATCACCCTCAGGGTAACAGATTTTTATCATAATTAAAATATGGTAAACCAATAGGTCTGAGATCTATTGGCTTTATATGTTTTTTGTTTATTAGGTGTTTTATCTAATTTATTTTAAGATATAGGTATTGAACCAGTATAATATTTTTACCATTTAGACGATTTAGATTATGTTTATATTTTTTCACACTGTTTAAATAGTAACATATATTACTATTTTTATTTTTTGTTTATGTTATTAAATCACTTAATAATGAACCTATTCCAGATCCTAGTAATCGTTATATAAAATATAACTGATATCCTATAAGATCTAACTAATAAATAACAATTTTTAGTGTAAAATTTTCTAATTATATAAACCCTTCTTTGTTTTCTTTTAAATAAAAATTTTATTAAACCATGATTTTATGAAATCATATCAGTGCTGGCGTGTTACAGATTTTAATAATCTGTCCGAATATTTATATTCGAGTCGTTACAGGGCTAAATAAAAAGTCCAAACCTATGAAGGTTTAGAGCATAGATTTCTCTGGTTTAGGGAGAAATTAACACTTTATAGGTGTAGATTTCTACGATTTATCAGCTTCCCACGGTATTTTCATAGTTAAAGAACCTTAGAATTCACCGTTAGCCGAATAATATAAATTATATTATCCGACCGACTTTTTACAGTCATGAGCCAGTATTACAAAACGTTTTACAACGTTTCTGGGCAAGCAATTCACCCATTATGCAGGAGGTACCCAGTCAAATATTTTATTTATATTTTATTCTTCTGGAGCTTATAGAATCAGAGTTTCAGGCTCTATTTCACTAGTATTTTATAACATCTTTTCAACATTCCCTCACGGTACTTTACTCTATTGCTCATTATATTATATTTAGCCTTAGAGAATGGTTTCCCTATTTTCAAACAAATTATCTTTCATTTTACTTTTTTTTATTTATAAAAATAATATAACTGGACTAAAACCATCGTTGGAAAAGAATTTAAATAATAAAATTACTTTTTATAATTTATATTTGGTTTTATATTATAAATAATTTTTTATAATAAAATTACTTTTATTATACACATGATTAGGTTAATATTATGAAAAAATTTAAATTATTAAATTACTTTTTATAATTTTTAATATGTTTAATATTATTTTTATAAATTTAGGCTATATTTATTTCGCTCACCACTACTTTAAATATCTCGGTTGATTTTTTTTCCTCTGTTTACTTAGATGTTTCAGTTCAACAGGTTTATTAGGACAGTTTTTACTATCATAATTTATAAAAAATTATGCCTATTAGGAATTTACTGTATTATGATACTCTTGAACAGTACTTTGGTTTTTATTCCTCCTTTATATAATGGCTAGTCATCCACTATGATTCCTTTTATACTTTATTTTTTATATATCCATATACATATATTATATATGTAATATTTTTTACCAGAATAAGTTATAATTATATTATTTACTAAATATAAATAATATAATAAATTTTAGTGGTTATAAAATATACTTAAAATTATTAATAAAATAAAAGAATAAATTTTATATTATAGGCGTTTAATAAATAAAAATTAATAAATAATTAAACATAAGATTATATATTAAAAAGTTAATAATATTAAAAATAAACAAAAAATTTTAAACCATAAATTAAGATATTATAAATTAGATAAATAATAAAAATCATAAATAAGGATAAAAAACCAATTATTATATATAATAATTGGATATTATAAATTAGATAAATAATAAAAATCATAAATTAATAAATCGGATATTATAAATTACATAAATTAAGATATTATAAATTCTATTAATTAATATATTATAAATTACATAAATTAAGATATTATAAATTCTATAAATTAATATATTATTAATTAGGTTATTATTATAAGGATAAGTAAAAAAAAATATAAATAATTTATATAGTAAAAAATATAACTAAAGAAGTAAAAAAAAATCTATAATAAAAAAAAATATTTAAATTTATATTTAAAATATAAATAAAATACACTAATACTACTTTATATCCAAATTTATATTCTTTTATTAATTTTAACAAAGATATTTAATATACTTTCATACATGAATAAAAGCATTAATAAAGCCAACCTAAAATTTATTAATATTTTAATTTTGTATTATCATAATTAAAATTATAAGTATCACCCAATATTTTATAAAATAATAGATATCAAATATATAAATAGGAAGAATATTTAAAACAACATATAATTAATACCAATCATTTATAGATATAAATATTATAAGTTACGACCATTATTCATATTAGAAGCTTAAGTTTTAAATTCAATTAATAAATTTTATATAAAATGATAAATTGATTGCATTATATAAATACCTAGAATAAAATATAAAAAAAAAATAAAATATTCTAGTACCAAGCAAAGAATATTTATAAAAAAAGGTATAATATAATAAATTAAAGATAAACTGGCTATATAATATACACATAGATAAATTTTATTTAAATAATTTTACCTATTGAAAATTATTCTAAAATTCTATTTAATAAAATCAAATCTTTATTATGTTATGATATCCTTAATATAGGATTATAAGTTATACCTAACTTATTAGCTAATAGGCCAATAGTCATATCTATTCATTGGCTTATTTTATTATATGTAAACCTTAATTCCCATTTGCTTGTATTAAACCAACTAATCAATTATAATTTTTATATTCAATTAAAGATATAAATAAAGGTTTATTTAAACAAGGTATATTAATAAATTTTTATTAAAAAAAAAAATAAAAAATAAGCTTTTAGGAAATACACTTTAAATAGCTAAAATTATAAAATCCTTCTTTAGTAAAATAATTTATAGTATCCATAATATTTAAAGCCTTATATCATAATTTTTAATAAACTAACTTAGTAGATTATAAAGGATAAATTTTAAATAAATTATTATCTTATGTTGTTTAAATTTACTAAAAATCTTATAATATAATTTAATGAATAAATATGTCCTATACTCTTAAAATAATTTTGTATTAATTGCAATAAGAATAAATATTTTATGTTATATTTTTAGCACAAACAAAATAAATTACTATTCTATATCCTAATTTATATTATTTTACTAACTCTTATTACTATACTAAATGTACTTTCACCATCAATAAAACCAAAAATTAATTTTATTAAATTTTTTATATTGTATTATCATAATTATTTTATTCTAAACTGAGAATAAAACTTTACTTAATTATAAATTATTCTTCGATGAATAATAAAAAATAAAAATTAGAAAATAAAAATGAAAACGTATTGCTTTAAGATAAAAAATATATTAAATAATTATTAAAAGCTAAATATTTTATCCTTATATAAATTTCACTTAAGTTAATTTATTACCAATAAAAGGTAAATTTCTTATAATAATGAATAAAAATACCGTTTAAGATTAATCTTAAACCGATATATTGATAAATATTTTATAAATTATATACCAATTTGTTTATATTTTTATATAAAATCTTTTATTTATATCTATTTTTTCTATAAAATTCAATTCTAAATCATAAATATATATAAATTTATTTATATATATTGGATAAACATATTGTATAATTGGTATTATATAAATTATAAGCTATATAATTAGCTAATAAAAAAATAAATTTTATCCTGTTTATAGAATCTAAAATATTTTTATATTTATGTTAATTAATAGATAACCTTTTTTCATTATCTTTTATATTAAAAATAACTAGTAAAAATTTAGGTGTATATATCTCACAAGTTAATTTTTATATTATACATCATAATTAAAAATTTTAATATTTATTAGTATACCTATTAAATAAAAACAAAAATAAAAAGTTAGAAAGAAATAAGAGAAAGAAAGAGAAATAAAATTATCAAAAGTTAATGTATTTTTAGGTATACCTCTACCCACAATTTTTATTATTTTGTTATTTGTTTAAACGCGTATAATTTAGGTGATATGAAATATCCAATATAAATATAATCATTATTATAAAAATTTTTTAAAATTGTTATAGGGTATTATTGGGAAATTGTTAAGTAAAATAAATAAATATAAAAATAATATAATAAAAATATAAAATAAAATAGAGATGATAGAGTTTGATGTAGATGTAAAACATATATATAACAAAATTATTATACATTTCTATCCCAAAAGTGTTGTGAATATGGATGTTGTATTATTGAAATGTTTATATTTTAAAATTAATCAAATCAAAGAGTTTAATAAGATGGGGAATTACAAGATAATATTGATTGGTGCGTTATCTCATGAACAGTATTATCAAATAGGTAACTCGTTTATAGTTACTAAAAACACTACTCTTGATGATTTTATTGCTGAGATGTTATCATTTATTAATAAGTTGAAGAATAAAGCATATCCTATAGAAGAAATAGATATAGTAATAGTCACTGTAAGAAAACCATTTAATGGTAATGTATTTAGTAATGAAAAAGTAAATAAAAGATATTATTCAACCTCTAAAAATAATAGTGTAAATAATAATAAGTATAAATTAGATTATAGAAAATATATTTTACCCTTATTACCTGTAAAAAAATTAAGTTGTAATGTTATAGGGGTAATTGATATAGAAACTTTTGTTGATAAAGATAAATTATTAATACCATATAGTATAGGTTTTTATAATTCAAAAATGAAAAAAAGTAATTTATATAATATAAATAATTTCAAAGGTATTAATATTAAGGAAAAAAGCAATAATATGTTATATGAATGTATTAACGATTTGAAAAAATATGATCATATAACATATTTTGTACATAATTTAGGTGATTTTGATGGTGTATTTTTATTAAAAAATTTAGTTATAGTTTACAAAAAAGAAGTGAAAATTATGATGGATAATAATAAAAATATTATTTGTATTAAACCAATTATTATATATAATAATTGGTTTTAGAATATTACCATTATCATTAAAGGATTTATGTGTGGCTTTAAATATGGAAATCAGTAAAAAATCGTTTAATCATGATAAAGTTAATAAAAAAACTTTGATTAATGTAAAAGAGGAATTAATAGATTATTTAAATAATGATTTATTGTGTTTATATCAGGTTATAGAGATAATAAGAGAGGAAATATATAAAAATTAAAAAGTAGATATAATTAGTATTTTTAGTACCTCTTCTTTAGCTATGAAAATATTTAGAACTAAATATTTAAATGATCCTATACCTAAACTTCCTAAACATTTAGAAAAAATTATAATAGATAGTTATAAAGGGGGTATTATTGATGTATATAAATGTGTAGGTAAAAATCTATAATTTTATAACATAAATAGTTTATTCCCTTATGCTATGCTAAACCCTATGTGTTTTTAATTTATTGGTATTAAAACTAATAAAGATTTAAATATTGATAATTAGTTTGGTTTTATTAAAGCTTCTATATATGTGCCCTCAGATGTTAAATATCCTATGTTTAGCTTAACCAATAGTAATGGTATAAATTATTATCCTACTGGTTATGTTAACGGCATATATTTTTCTGAATAATAAAAATATGCTAAATCTTTTAGGTTATAAAATAAAATCATATGTAGGTTATAAATTTACAAAACAATATATATTTAATGAATATGTTAATGATATCTATAATTTAAAATTAAATGATATAAAATTTAAACAAATTTGAAAAATGTTGTTGAATGGATTATATGGTTATTTTGGTAGATCAAATTATAATAATACTGTTGATATTATTACAGATGTAAAAGATTTAGACTCAATATATAGTAAATATAAAGTCCAAAATGAAATAGATGTAGATGGTAATACTTTCATTTTAATTAGAGATTTTTATCCAGATAAAAATTTATGTAACAGATTTAATATTGATTATTTAACAGAATTTAATAAATTATATTATAAAAGTAAAATTAATAGTAATATTGCTATTGCTAGTGCAATAACTAGTTATGCAAGAATTACAATAAATAAATATAAAAATTTACCTAACATTAATGTATACTATTCCGATACAGATTCTATTATAATAGATAAACCTTTACCAGATAAATTTATAAGTAATGATATTGGTATGATGAAGAATGTTCTTAATAAAGATTATATTTCTAAAGGGTATTTTATTTCACCTAAATTATATGCGTTTAAAACAAATAATAATCAAATAAAAATTATCGGTAGAGGTATACCTCTAAATAGTTTAACTTTTGAATAACTTCATTGATATTTATAAAGGTAAAACACATATAATTGAAACTAATATAATCTATAAAGATTTTGATCATTTATGTTTGATTAATAAAACTATACATATTAAATGTGTTAATTCTTTTATGAATCAACAAAAAACACCTATCTTTCTTTTGTAATAATATTTTAATTTCATATAAACCTTTACATATAAACTTTATAAAAAATTTGTTAAAATAATTTTATTATAAATACAATATTTCATATGTTATTATGTTTAATTCTTAATTGCATTTGTTTTCTTATATTTTTTTAAGCCTTGCAATAATTCTCCTTATTTATATATTATTACTAGCATATAAAATGAGTAATATTTATATGAAATATAGAGGGAGAATTATTATAATTATTAATAAAGTAAAATTTAAGGAATTTATAATATTTTAATTTGAGAAATCTAATAAAATATTATAAATAAGAAAAAAGATAAAAAACTACAAACAAAGCTAAATAGGTTAAAAAAAAATCTAATAATGATTATAAATAATATATATAAATATTAATATATTTATTTTTTATTATTCTTATTTCAATTATCTAAATTATTTTGTTTTATTGAATTCTCAAGATTATTGATGTTTAAATTATTAATGTCTAAATCATCATCTATACTAAGATTAGATATTGAATTATTTAATAAATCCTCATTATTAGAGGATGCATTATCACTATCATACAATGCTTCAATTATTAGTCAAAAATCATTAAACATCTCTAATTCAGGATCAATATATTCTATTTCATCATCAGATTTTTCATACTCTGACAATGTACTTAGAGTATAAGACTTTTCACCATCTTGTAAATAATTTGTTGTATACATATTACAATTGTGAGTTTTATTTATTAAACGATCTATTGGATTATGGCAATCAAGAGAATTCATAATTTCATTCTTTCCATTATCATCTACTACTACTTCTTCTATGAATTCAGATTCCTCTGAATCTGATTCATAAACTATATCTAGGTTGATTTGATCAGTAATGGAATCATGATTTGAATTATGATTATCATCTCCCGAATTATCTGACAAAATAGAATTTTCAGTAATAGTGCTATCAGTTAGTGAATTATGTATATTATCTCCCGAATTATCTAACAAAATAGAATTTTCAGTAATAGTGCTATCAGTTATTGAATTATGAGTATTGTCAATTGTCAGCATATTTGTATTCTGCTGATTAATATTACTAGTAAATATTAAAGGTCTAGGCAAATTTTCAATAGTAGATGTATTAATAGCATTTTGATAATTATTTGATTGATTAGAAGTATTAATTATATTGTTAATGTCTTGCACTAAATGATTTGTAATTCAAGAGAAATATCTTGAAATAATTAATGATGTAAAACCTAGAGACATTCTTTGAATAGAAAAATTAATAAATCTAAACCGCCTGAAAAATGCTATAATATTATTAAAACTATTTCTAATAACATTATGAATATTTCTCATACTTATAATATCGCATATTAATCTATAGTAATTTTGTGTTACTAAATGATACGTAATTCTTAAAACATTTGAATTAAATATATAATTTAATATTAGATTATTTATAATCAAACGAATTAAAGGTAGATTAACTACATTATCAATAATATTAATAATATTATTGATAATAGGTAACCGTCTTATTATAGAATAAATAAAATTATTAATATTTATATTAAAAATACTAAACAAATAATATAATAATCTATATAGCATTATTAATATATAAAAATTAAACAAATTTGTATTTATAACAAATTGTATAATATTAGAAAATAGATAATATATAAAAGGTAAAATAAAAGATAAATAATATATTAAATATTCAATTATAATATTTACATAAGGGAAAATAATCAATTTAGTTTTTAAAACTAAATTAAGCAAATCTGATGATAAAAAATAATCAAAAAAATTTGATAAATTATCTATTATAAATACACCAAAATTTTTTATTATATTTGGATATTCAAAAATAAAATTATCCCTAATATTTGATTTTATATAAAATCAAATAAACAAATTAAAAAAAATTATTAAATACAAAAAAAATTTATCAAAAAAATATAATTTTATTTTATTATTATTTTCATAATAATTTTTAACATGTAAATGTTTTTTTATTTTACTTTTTAATAAAATATCTTGTTTATTAATAATATTATTATTAATAACTTTTTTATTAATAGCAAACAATATATTTAATTCTTTTAAACAATAAATTTTTAAATTATTTATATTTGACATTGTATAAAAATTTAAACAATTTCTCATTTCAACATTTTTATTATTTTTATATAAAATTATTATAATTTTATATAAAAATTCATTTAATATTGTATCGCTATTAAATACTTTTAAATTTTGAACAAACTCATTAATATAAAATTTATTATCTATACAAGTATCATTAAGGAGAGTTAAATTTAAAAAATCTATTAATACATCATTGCCTTTTACTAATAATAAAAAACCAATAAATGATTTATAAAATTCACTTAACATCTTATTATTAAGATTATTTTTTAAATCAATGTCATAGTTAAAATATTTATATAAACCTATATTATAACATACACTAGAAATCTTTTTATTATTTATAATAACTTTAGTTATTTTATCTACTTCTTTATTTTCATAAGAACGTAAACTATAATTAATATGACCAATATAATTATCCAATATTTCTGTGCCCATTGATTCTAACATAATACAAATTTTTTTGTTTAATTTATTTAAACTTTTCAAAGATTTATGTTTAAATACAAGATCACTGTTATCCAAATTGTTAATAAAACAAATTATTTCCATTATTCTTTAATTTTGCATAATATTAAAATTTATATTAATAATGTTTATTAATATTTTATATATTTTTTTTTTTAGAATATCTTTTATGGCTCTCTTTTTAAATATATATCTCTTCAATCACAAAATAACCAGACTGTAACTATTAATATAAAAATCATCTTATATATTTCTTCTTTTTATATTATAATGGATTGTTACATACAATAATACATACTAGCAATATTATGTTATAAAATTTACGAGTCACCTTTTATATTGTTTTTATCGGTATATAATATTTCTTTATATAAAATCATTTAAAACATATTATCTTATTAAATTAAATAAAACACATATATTTTTTTTTATTAAATAATATTATATATAATATATGTAATATTACTATCATCCACAAGTTATAATTATATATCCATAAAAATTTTAATAACTTAAACTTTTATATATAATTTACTATTTATCCTTTAACTATTATATTTTTTCAATAAAAAAAATATAACAATAATGTATAATCCATTATGAAATTTATATATAAAAGATGATTATTACAAAATTATATATTTTTATAGTGTATTATAATTAAGTGACACATTTATAATTTTACATATATTATGATATAAATTTAATACTTAATCAATCATTGATCATGTACAATATATATACATATCAATATATATATCTAAATGTAATCATAATATTTAATATTGAATTATCTTAAATTATATTTTAAAATTTGAATTAATATAATTATTCTTTATATAAATAAATTAAGATTACATCTTAAATATAAATTAAATAAAATATTATATATCTTAATATAATTTTATTAAAAAAAAAACATAATATCAAATTCTATAAAAAAAATTAATCAATAAAATATATAAATCAACTAATTATTATATAAAATATTATAATAATTATAATAAAAAAACTTATATATAATTTACAAATACTCATTTTTTTATATTTAACAATATAAAAAATTAATAAACTTCACATATAAATCAACTAATTTCATTAACAATTATATAAATAATACAAATATAATTACAAATCCATTATTTTTATTCAATAAATTTATCCTTTTAATTTTGTTTAACATATTTTTAAATATATAAACATTTATAAATACAAAACTTTTTTTTTTTTTACTTTTTCCTTTTTGTATATTTAATTTCTTTTCTTTATTTTATTATAACAAATATTTTATTAATTCTTTATTAACACATTGTTAAATCTTTATTTTTATCATTATTTACTTTAATTATAAATCATAATTTTAAATTATTACAAAAAACAAATAATAACAACTTACCCATTAATAAATACCATAAAAAGGGACAAATAATATAAAAACATCAACATTATAATAATCACTATTATAACACAAATAAAAAAAACAAAAAAAAACCATAATAACAAAAACATTTAACAAAAGATACATATATCTATAAACAAAAACCACAAAAACTCAACAAAATAATAAAAAATCAATAAAAATTAAAAACAAATTGATACAAATATGTTGACATATTTTTTCTTTTTTACAAATCAACACAAAACACACAAATAAAAAAAAAATTCTAGACATAATCAATAAGATCATTTATATTTGTTATACCAAAATATATATTATATTTTGGATTTAGATATATTATTCTAAATAGAACCTGAAATTATTTAAAAATAAAATAATTTCTTTTAATATTCATCTCTTTTATGCTGTGTTAAATTGAATATATAGTTATTATTATTTTTTATACTACATTCCTCTTTAATAAACCCTAATAATCAATTATAATTAATAAAAAAAAAAAAAAAGAAGCTAAAAAGATATAATCAGTTCTTTTCGTATTAAATTGTAATAAGAATAAATTTTAGATTATTTTTTAATCGAAATATAACATTTTTATAAATTTTATATATAAATTTTCTAAATTAAACAGTTTAACTGTTTGGTATTTTGTCAGAAAAATTATAAATAATGATAATTTTTTTCATGCTCAGACAATATTAAATTTTTATAATGTTTATCATTATTTATAAAAAAAAAATAAATAATTATAAATCCATTCCAATATTTTTATATAATTTTATATGTTATTTTAGCTTTAAAAATATTATAATTTAACCTGATAAGTATAAAGAAAGATATAAATTTACTTCAGTATCTATAAATTATACTAACCAGTTTAATAAATGAAAAGGGTATTAAAAAATTAATTCTTATTAATTATTATATTTTATTAATAAGAATAAATCCTAAGCATATAAAAATAACAAGCTCATAGTATATGTAAATAAATGTTATATTTAATTCTGATAATTATATTACAGGCTAAGGTTAAAAATTAAGTAAAACCTTATGAAGTTTAATGACCACTCCATTGCATTATTTCTATACCTAATGAAAAATATTGTAATGTCTTCATACCATAAAGGTCATATTGATTAAAAAAAGGTATTCTTATTTCAATTATTTTAGATAAACTAGTAATATAATATACGGATATTAATACATTTATATCGGATTTTTATATTTATCCAATAGTAAAATATTATAAAATTTTACCCAGTAATACTAAATCTGTTTCATATAGATAAATACCAAAAGAATGGATTACAAATTTAATCTAATTTATTTTAGATTTTATTATATGTAAACTAAAACCACCTGCTAGAACATAGTCAATCCAATTTTTATCTAATAAATAAGTAGAAGAAATAAATATAGGTTTATTATAAAGAGGTATATAAACAAATTTATTTTAAAAGATATTACTTTAACCAAACACTTTTTATAGATAAAATATGAATAAAACCAGTTTCAATTAAATGAATTTTTATTACAGACTGATGTAATAAAAATAGTTATAAATCATATTTTAATAGAATTACCAATTCTCTAAAATAATATAAATTTAACTTAAATTTTTAAGTAATATATTATAATAGACTATGATAAAAAATAAAAATAGAAGTAAAAAGATATATAAATAATAAAAATAACCAAAATATTAATTTATATTTTGGTTATTACTATGGATATAAAAATTAATAAATATAAATTATTATAAAGATAGAACCTAAGTACAAGCAAAATGTAAATAAAAGTAAATATAAAATCATGTAAAAAAAAGTTAATAAACTATAGAAGCTAAAAAGTTTATTAAATATATAATAAGTATAGTTTCTTATGAGAGTTTTAGTTATTACTTATAAAATTATAATTATGGGATAAATAATAAAAGTATAAGGAGAAATAATAAAGGGTATTATAATATAAGTAATAAGGATAATATTTTTTTAAATATATAATCATAGTTCCTAGTAAATACTAAAGTTATAAATTATATTATAAAATATTTTTTAGGAATAATAATAATTATAATATAAAATTTTTATATTTATTAGGATGAAACTAAAATATATAATTTCTAATAATTATGGTATCTATGAATATTTTACCTATGGATAGATATGTCTGTTGACCTATAGGCTTTATTATAAAAATTAATTTTTATAGAACCTTCTGAAATGTATAATTATATATATTAATTATTATAAATAGAGAACTTTATGAAAAACAAGATTATAATATTTTTATTATAAAAATAGTAGTATATATAAATATTATAAGGATTATAATAGAATAAAATATATAAATATTATAAGGGTTATAATAGAATAAGATATATATTTTAATAATATTTAATAATATAGATATTTATAATATATAATTTTAGATTATAATATTAATATTTATAACTTTATTTATTATACTATGATTAATATATTATTTATAACCAATATATTTATTAATATTTTGGTTATAAAATTATTACATTAGAATATATAATTTTATATTCCTACACTATGGTATTACTATTATATTTATTTGATACTAAATACTACTGATACCAAAGTATAATTATACTTTATATATCTTGTTTATAATTACTTAATATAAGTATTATTCTTTATAATAAAAAATTTATTAAATATATAATTAATAAGATATTATATAAGAGTATATTATTTTAGATTATAATATTCTTAATTTTATCATCTTTTAATTTTATGTAGTTTAAATATTGTAATAAAAATAGTTATAAATCATATAAACCAAAATATTAATTAATATTTTGGTTACATTATTATATTATATCTTAAATTAGAATAGAATTATTATATGTATATAACAGTATTTTTATTTATAAAGAAATATAAATTATTGTCAATATATATTTTATTTATATTTTATATAGAGAAATCATTTATTAAATTATTATAATAATTTTATATAGAAAGAATCAATGAATTATTATTATTTATATATATATCTCTTATAATTCATTAAATATTTTTATATATTAAATATACTTATATAAATTATATTAATATTAATTATTATTATATTTTAATAATAATATTTTAATCATTATAAATATTTATAAGGTATAAAGTTTTACTATGTATATATATTATTCTTTTAATATATTTTATAATTAGTATATTATAACCAATTATTTCAATTTATTCTAAATTATAAATAGCATCTTTTATAAAATAATAAATTATAACTAAATAGTTATATAATATTTAAGTATTCATAGTTATTATATCATAAATATTATAAATGGCACCAAAATATTAATTTATATTTTGGTTTATTATTTATTTTATCAAATTTATTTATACTCAATTATAGATAATTTAACTATTAGAATAGTTAAATTTTAATTAAAATATAAGTTGTTTAAATATATATACTAAATCATAAAATAATTATATTTAATATCTTAAATATTGAATATTCATATTATTAGCATATATTATACAAATGCTTTTATTACTTGTAATATATATTAATTTATATGTCATATTACCAAAGTAGTCATGAATAATATTAGATGATTTTATTTTTATATTAAAAATATTCAGATTAAAATTAAAAAAGTTATTTAATAAATTAAAAATGGTTAGACCTACTTAAAATTTATATTCATTATATTTATATAATAATGATGTATTAAGAATATATTTTTCAAAAGATACTTTTTTAATATTAATTCTATAAGTATAGATAATAAAAGATATAATATCTAATATATTGTATAAGTATTATATTTAGGTTTAATATAAAAATATATAATATAAGTAATTAATTTTAATTCTATTAGAATATAGGTAGACCATTATAATTAGTAAGTATATATAATTATTATAGACAGTAAACTTATATAGGTATTATTTAATGTTAGAAAATATTATTATTACCATTGTAAATATATTTTTATTAATCATTATAATACAATAAAAATATATATAATATAATTATATTATAATTACAATTATTAATTATTATTAGTTCTTTATAAATATATTAGATAATTTTATGGTTATATGATATTTATATAATGGTAGTTATAAAATAAATAATATTAATTTTATACAGTGATTATATTATAGTAATTAATATTGTTATAATTATATATGATGGACTATTCTGTAATACCTAATATTTTTATTTATATTAATTGTATAATGTTATATAAGTATATTAATTATTTCTATAGTAGTATACATGAGTATTTTTATATAATAGTATATTATATATTATTATTTATCCAACTTTTATTTATAATAAAATTCTGTCCTATTTATAAGTATCCTAATAATAAAT
The DNA here is from genome assembly GCA_027577515.1 of Coemansia sp. RSA 678. Lineage (NCBI taxonomy): Eukaryota > Fungi > Kickxellomycota > Kickxellomycetes > Kickxellales > Kickxellaceae > Coemansia > Coemansia sp. RSA 678. The sequence goes on from JANBQW010000066.1 coordinate 18,107, forward strand.
TATAAAATAAATAATTTATAATTTATTATTCCATGATCTACAAATTATTATATATAATTTATATTTTATGATATACTACATACATGTACAGTATATATTTATATTAATTTACTTTTATAATGATTAGTAATTATATTTAATTATTATACCGTATTATATAATGCGATATTAATATATTCCTTTTTACACAAAGACATATCTCCTATAATTCTTATTATATAATACTTAAAAATGTTTGTTATTTATGAATTAGGTTTATTCAAAACTAGCCTATTATACTTTATATTATTTATATTAAATTATAATTTTACTATGTAATTTATATTTATAATGACCAATATATATTGTTCTTTAAATAAAGTTTTATTATACCCTTCTTTAATATTATTTATAATGTATTTAATTAAAGTTGATTATATGTTACAATGGTAAGATTATTACTATAAAAATATTAATATTTTTATTCAAATATTTTTTCTCTAAAATATTGGTATATTATATTTTATATTCCTTATAGTTATATAATAAACTCATAATTTTATATTCTTAAAATTAAACATTTTTTATGAAAATATACCTATATTAATTTATAAAATTATCGGTTATATTTGTAAAATATAATGGTATTAATACCAATTATTATATATAATAATTGGGTCATTCATTCTTTCATTTTAATATATTATAATATAATTTATTGTATTATAAGTATATAATGGAATAATATATAAATAAAAATATATTATTAAGTTGATCATATATTATTAAAGAATATTATATTACTATTATAACTTTATAAATTATAACTTATATAATTTTATCTAATATATAAAAATTACTAACCCTTATATATATAATTTATATAATATGATTATTATATGAACAATGGTTTTATATATAATACTCTTAATTTTACATTATTATGGCTAATACAAATTATTATAACATATTATGGCTAATACAAATTATTATAACATATTATGGCTAATACAAATTATTATAACATATTATGGGTAAATTAATAGATTAATCGTACTATATTTATATATACTCATAAAATCTAATAATATATAATTTATTGCATATTATTTTAAATAGTATGGCATCATATAACTATATAATATTATTATATGGTAATAATCATATAACTATATAATATTATATGGTAATAATCATATTATATGGTATATAACTTAATTATAATATATAAGTTATATAAATAACATATTCTAAAAATTATTGTTAAATATTAATTTTTTTATTGAGTATAATATATTATTATATCAATTATTTTTATATTATGATAATCCATTATAATATATTACTATTACAATCATTAAAATATAATTTTTATACATAATCTAACCAAGATCAAGTACAATATATAAACATATCTATATATATCTAAATATAAAAACAAGATTTATTTAATATTTATTTATCTTAAATCAAATAAAATAGAATTCATATATTTTTTCTTTTTATAAATAAATAATAATAACAATCTATATATGTATAATTTTTTTTTTATAAATAAATTTTAATTATATTTTTTTATAATGTTACAACTAAAATTTTAAAATATTTTTTATATATTATCTTAATTAAATAATTATCAAAATAATTACATATTCATTATTATTTATATATTTTTAATATAAATAATAATCAACTACATATATATAAAATAAACTAAATTATTATTATTTTTATTTTATATATCATCAATTATCTTTTAATTAATCATTTCATTTTATTAAAACAATTTATATAACTTCAATTATCTTTTTGGGTTGTTGTGTTTGTTGTTGTGTTTGTGTGGTGTTTTTTGTGGTGTGGGTGTGGGGGTGGGTGG
>JANBQW010000067.1:0-19815 GCA_027577515.1 Coemansia sp. RSA 678
GACACCACATATAAGGACATACTGTCCTGTAGTATTTTTGTAGGAAAACAACTTGTTTTGAAGTAAATAATAATTATTTAATAAAAGGGTTCTTTGTAAACATCCATCCAAGCATTGGAAAGCTAAGTGTTGCTTTGTAAACATCCATCCAAGCATTGGAAAGCTAAGTGTTGCTTTGTAAACATCCATCCAAGCATTGGGAAGCAAAGGGTTGCTTTGTAAACATCCATTCTAGTTTTGGAGAGCAAAGGGTTGCTGTGTAAACATCCATTCTAGTATTTGGTGTTATGTAAGTCTGGTGGAAGACATATGATAATACCACTGAGCCTTCATCCCTGCCCTCAGAGGGTAAATGCAAGCTGTGCCACACAGCAAATGAGGATGTTGGTACCATATTAAATTTATTTTTTCTACTTATCATTTGTGTTTGTACAATTTCAATGCAGGTTTTTCCTAGAACAAAAGCCAATATCAACTAGAATTCAAAAGAATAAACTAACCAGTGACAACACTAAGCAGGGCTTGTGCCCAAGCATACCACCAGGTGACAGGTCAATTAAGAAAGAGATGGGAATTCCCTTTCCAGCTAATTCAGGAAAGAGACAGGCCACCTGTCCAGCCTAGGAGATATATAAGCTGGCAGCAAGTGCAGCAGACCAGCAGGTTGCTAACCAAGAGAGTAACCCATCTGGAAAGACAGTTGGCAGATCAAGAGGACATATTTGTTAGGTTGTTAACATTGATTATGACCACTCTGCCAAACTGGGAGGAAGAGGGAATGGAGGAGGATATTCTAGTCCATATTGAGTACCTTCACCAGTTTGTTCTAGAGCTGACCAGCTCACTATGATAGTGGCATGTTGAGAACCTCAAGCGGAGAATCAATTTTAAAGAAGCAGTAATACCTATAGACCCAACCAACCAAGCACCCCTAGGGTTGGGCACCCAGCACAGCCCCTGGGCTAAACAGGTAGGCCTAGCTGCCCTGGCAGCAGTTTCCCCAGCCCTTCCAAAAGAACCAGAAGATGTAGAGATAGCAGTGAATAGTACAGCCAAACTGTCATTTGCAACTGTAGTGGTCCAGCGCCCCCGCCCTAGTGGGCCAGCGCCCAATACCTGCCCCACAAAGTTGTATGTATTAAGGGACTGGTGCCTGAGTGCATCTCCAATCTAAAGAGCAAGTTGTTTGATAAACACTTTATCCTTAGAGAGATCCACAATATTTCATTTTTCCTTAGGTGAGTGACCTGGTTCACTGTCTCAGGCAAGTACTACCACCAATTCCTGGGCCAGTGTGAGGCAATGTTATGGGTGAGGCAAGAGGGGCTAGGTCAGCAGACAAAGTCCACTGACCACAGGCTAGCCCTACTAACAGCAGCCTACCAGTCCCAGGAAAAGAGTGTAGCTACAGAACATGAGAGTTGTAGCCTTACCCCTGAAGGAGCTGACAACCAAGTTACAGGTCACACTGACTAGTAATTTCTATTCTGTTCCATATCTTTGGGTGTGCATGTGGCAGGCATGGCAATTTTGTCCAATGTAAGTCCTCATTGCTGTTGAGTGTCACAACCCAAAATTCGTTGTCCCCATTAAGGGGTTTAATAAAGCAACTTCTCAATTACACCCATAGTGGTTGTGGGGCCTTCTTTTTCTAAAGTTTTATTCTGTGTCAAGTCCTTTTCTTATATTTCATTTGGTGCCCCACAGACTTAGCACTTATGTATCATCATTGTCAGTTGTGTCACATTTATCATTAGGTGTCAATGTGGAATCATTACCAAACATACTACAAGATTGTAATATAATATTATATTCTTTAATTTATTATCCTAGATTTCTTATAAAAAGTACTACTATATATTATTTTCATATAGGTGTTGCCAAGACATAGCTGTCTCAAGTATATCATAATATAATATGTGTTCTGTGATATATATGATAGAGGTGACATGATAAATACCTAACATGATTATACAGCATAATTGAAACTTGATGTAATGTTTGTCAATTATTCAGTGCCATTTCGATGTTTATAGCAATAGTACTCATTGTACAGCTTTGTATAACAGCCCTCCCACTCACAGCAGTTATTTGGATCAAACATATTAAGATTATACATGATACAACCAGTGTTCAATGGTTTATAATTATAGGGAGTAAGTATAGCGGGTAAGTGTGATTATAAGTTCATTGGTGAAAGCATCCCAATTAGTTTGCATTATATAACATTACACTGAAATATAGCTTCATTCAACATACTCAAACAATTTCTTCTTCTTCTTCTTCTTCTTCTTCTTATTCTTTAGCTATATATTACTTTTTAATCCATCCACTGTAATACTTTTTAATTTACCTGTTTTATTACTTTTTAATCTATTCACTATATTACTCTTTAATCTATGTGTCACATAAGCAGCTCACAACTTTGTCAAGCTGGCATTGAGAATCAAGCTGAGCTGTCCTAACAATATATGGCAGTTCTGTGGTAAGTGGTATAGTGATTTGTGGAGGCAAAAGTGATGTCCACACTATACTAGCAATTGAAGAAAAGCTATTGCACATATAGTGGACTTGGAAAGTTAGAGTATATATTAGAAGCATCAGAACATATTGTCCAATTGAGCACACAGCTCTAGTAGCACTAATGATAAACTATGCCCTTATCCTCAAGGGTATTGTATAAGCACTGGTTGTTTTACACAATCATCAATCTTACAAAGAATTAATATATTTTTTCAAAGAACAGATTTACTAGACAAATGATGCCCTTTTTGTCTAATGGGCTCTTTTTAATTTGCAGCTGTTATGTTTTTCCAGCAATAGCTCTATGCTGGTCAATGCATTATGTCATTTCCCAAAAGAAGAATAGCTTTTTCTTACTAAATGCCTACTAATTAATTACATCACTGTTTGAAGGAGTGAAGCCCTTTTTTTCTAATTGCCTGCCCTTGCATTAACAATATATGCTAAGCATAGTGGAAAAATGACCACTATATTATTGGTTATAAAAGCAATGTTTATTGCAGACACTCTTCTCTTTTTAGACAACATTTTACTATCATTCTTATACACTCCTCCTTGAATAGGCATTAACAAGTTAATTATATTTTTAAATATGGGTCAACCAGTGTATGGAACAAAATACTACTGTCTATTATGTAGTAGATACTTTTATTCAGCATATGCTAGAAGTGAGCATATGAAGACACACAGAATTTAAAAATACCCTTTAAAACATGAAGCTATTGCACAAGTATTATTACTAGGGTCCTTAGTGTTTAATCGGCTGGTTATCATACAGAATCTTTATTAAAGACATAATAGCTCTTTGGTTAAAGAATAGGACACAATTTAATGATATACAGTTTCAAACTAACAATCAAGAATAGTATGTTGTGTCTTTTTCAAATAAAGGAATATATAGTAAGCAACTGAAAGTTTTGGCAAAAGTTCTCAAACTAACAACCAAGATGTTATTAAAATGCTTATAATAATCAAAGACCTTTCAAAATCCTGAACATTTCCAACTTTTGTAAAAAGTATATATATTCAATTGAAACACACACATGCCTAGAATAAATATAATATTCAATGCAATAGATCTACTGGTAAGGGACAAGTAGCAATGTTTGGAATATAAAAGTATGTGCTCTTCATGTACTCGTGGTGCTAAATCTTATAGAGATATAAATGGTTGTATAACTGTCAGTGCTTATGCAATTCCCTGGCTGATAAGAACTTATTTCTTTACTTATAGCTACTAGAATACTAGTCTAACAAAGGTTAAGCATTATAAAGTTGTAATACACCCTTAAAATTTACTAATGTTGCTTAATAATTTAATGCCTTGCTACTTTTGTCAGTGTTGTTGGTTATTTCACTTGAAAATATTTGGCTGTCGGATAATTTTCTACCTGATTGTATTGTGTATCTATTAGATATTAGCCATTATTTTCAAAATAGTGAAAGTATGTGTCATATAAGAAGTGAGCAGCTATGTTAAATTAGTATTGAATTCTGAGTTAGTCTTTCTTAATATAAACATGTAGTAATGTGAGACCTTTTGTGATCAGCAGAGAGTGTTGGAGAAGACAAAAGTTCATTTTGCACTAAACTACTAAAAGGGTGTGCACAGTATGTAATGGTTGCAGTTCTTTTCTCTACCATATATATTATACTTTTCATACTCTACCAAGCACACTTGGCCTTTAGAAAACTGTTATCATGTTGGCTATACAATCTATTGATAATATTTGTCTTCTATTGTCAGTAATGGGTAATATTGCTTACTTGATAAGCACTATTCATACCTTGTCACACTTGTCATGGTTTGATCATAAAGGTTTTATTTAAATTGTCTGTTTAATGACATCATTGTTTTAATACATACAGCCTTTTTCTTCTAATTGCTTGTTTATTAATGACATCATTGATCAAAGTAGCAGTAAACTGAAAGAACTACATTTCCACTCTACTAAATCTTTGGTTATAAATGCAATGGTAAGGGTTCTCTCCTTTTACTAGACAACAATATTCCACTATCTTCCTTTTTAACCCCTCCTTGAATAAGCAATTATATAGTTCAAATTAATTTCAGATGGGAAATCCAGGGTATGAAAAGACTTATTCTTGTCCAAATTGTCTTAAAGTCTATTATTCAATAGCTGCTAGAGATAAGCATATGAAGACATGCTAAAAATACTGATCAGATTCTATTACTTGGAGCAGTTTTGTTTAGTTGACTGGTGATTATATGGCATTGTTGTTATTGAAGGCAAAATAGCTTTATTGTCAGTAAAGCTCAAGTTTGTGGTCATATGATAGCAGATTCCCCAGTTAAAGATTATACGACACTTGTGGTTTTAAAATTTATAATTTCTACAAACCAGGATAGTACAATATATCTTCTTAAATAAAAGTGTATGCAGTGTGCTGCAAATAATATTACTATTGATGTCTTAAACATATAACCAAGATGCTTTTATCAATACATATGGTGATAAAAGTTTATAAGAAACATTAACAAGTTCCAACTGCTGAAAATAGCACTTTTGTTCTACTTGACCATTAGTAAGAATATAGTATAATCAAACTTTTTATGGTAATCATGCATACTGGCAGTTGAGGGGGTAGTATGCCATGTTAATATTGGAATGGTTGCTGTTTAAGTGCATATGGCTCTACTTTTTACAGAGATAATAATTGTTGTTTAGTAGTCAGTGCTTTTACAACACCCTACTATACAAAGGCATTGTTTTATTAGAGCTACTAGATCTCAGTTCTAATAAAAGATATGCTGTTATATAGTTGAAATAACTTCTAAACTTCTTCTAAATATACCATAATATAAAATATTCTGTTATATTGTCAGTAGTGTTGGCAATTTAGCTAATACATGCTTGGCAATTGGTAATTTTACTAGCATAATATTGGCATAAAAGATGGAGAATGACAGAGCATATTGTAATGTTCTGGGTATTGTTTTCAAAACATATAAAATCATCTGTAACCTAAGCAACAAGCTGTTATTATGAGCTAGCATTAAAGTTCAAGTTGTTTATTCTTAGCACAAGCATGGAACAATGGGAGCCATTATGTGGTTGGCAGCTAAGTGTTGGAGGAGGCAAATGTGACATGCATACTAAACTACAAAGTCGAAGAGCACAGAATGTACTAATACTGTCCATTACTTTACTGAAAACTAACATTATAATTCCCCTATTCAATTATACGCACATAGCAATTGAATTATAGCTATTAATTTGGCTATCCAATGCTACATTAAAGTGCTTTTGCACTCTGTGGCAGATAAGTGCATTACTGCTGGCTGTATTTTCTCTCTTTTCACCTTGATACACTTGTCATGATTAGCATGTAGTGATCCTGTACAATTTAAGATAATAGAGAAAACTAGAAAGTGGAAAATATATATATAAGTGCAGCCCTTTTCTTTGTAGTTGCCTCTTTATTAATTACGTCATCTTCCGAAGACATGCAGCCCTTTTCCTTTAGATTACCTATTTATTAATTACATCATTGTCAAAGAAGTGTAGCCCTTTTCTTTTAAATTACCTATTTATTAATTACATCATTGACCAAAGGAATGCAGCCCTTTTCTGTGTAGTTGCCTGGTTTTTTACATCTCCCAATGATTAGTTTTACAGAAAAAAAGCTCTGCTCTACTAAATCCTTGGTTATAAATACGGGCTGTGCTGCTGCCTCCCTTTTTCTTGCTGGACAACAATATTCTACTATTTTCTTTATAATTTTCTCCTTGAATTAGCAATACCAGATTTCTTATATATTTACTAATGGGAGTTCCAGTTAACATGGGAAAATTCAAGTGTATAAAATGTAATGAGTCCTTTTCTGCTCTGCAAGCTGTATCAGATCATGCAAATAGTAAGCATGCTGAAGAATTAAAGAAAATAGCTGGTTTTTAGAATTAATAAATAAAGTCTAACCAAGGAGAACTACTCCTTATCGCAGCTGTGCTGCCCATAAAAGTATTTCTTCGGTTCGAACCAATTGAGCTGACAACTCGTTTTCTTGACAGTATTTTTGTCACATTTGCCAACAATAAATAACAGTCAATATGCTGAAATGTATCAACCTGGCTTGCGTTATTTACAAAACAATTACTTCGCCGAGATAGTTAAATACGTCCAAGAACTCTCTCCAACATATGTATCACTTTTAAGGTATTTGTTTATGTTCTTCAATTGCATATAAACAAGTACTATGCAAACTTAGGCGCACTTTGATGGAGGTGCCGGGATAGGAGCGACACGCGCGTGGTATACTGGGGCAACAGGTACCGGGGTCGCAGAAGCAGTCGGAGACGCCAGAGTAGCAGAGTTGTAAGCAGGCGCTGACGAAGTCGGAGCAGCCGGTGCACTAGGCTGTACAATGATTGTGCTGGCAGATGCAACTTGTTCGCCAGTGTAGCCAGCTCCAGATGATCCGGGCGCGGTAATCGTAATATTGGGCGCGTTTGTGTACAGCTGCATTCCAGTCGCGTAATTGCCGCTAAACTCTGGAATAGTTTCGTATCCGGCGTGATTTGCAATCGTCATCTGCTTGCCAGTGTAGCTATTTCCCGAGCCGCCGACAATCTTTAGTGTAGCAGAGTTGGCGTATAACTCGCGATTTCCAACTGCGTTGACCCAGGTCCAGATCAGCAAAGCGTTGTCAGAGCTCGGCATGGTAGCCGGCAGAGGAAATGTGTACTCGAAAATATCGGCGCCGTTACTGCCCGAGGCGCCGCTAAAGAAGCAGTGCTGCAACACTTCGTGAACTACGGCCGCAGTCTTGCCATTATCGTACGAGATGGAGAACTGGCAGTGACCGCCGCCATGGGCAGCACCGCCGGGCTGGAACTTGACAGTGGCGGGCTGGCCCGCGGTCCAGGTTGTAGCCGACTCGGGCCATGGAATGTCGCTCTTCATCAGCGGGCCGTCGTATGGAACTGGACTTTTGATGCTATAGTCGTAGTCGCTGACGCCGGCCGGTAGCGGCGGCTTGTTTGCACAGTTGGGACTGAATCTCGGGCATGGCTCGCTCATCGCCATATGGCCAGCAACGGAGCTGATGAGCGCGGCTAGAATAGAAACCTTGGAGAGCATTATACAAAAGATGGAATATAGCGGATACGGCCAGCGCACTACAAACAACTAAAGAAACTGAATATTTTTTGGTAAAGGTAAACTTTACATCCACGTTCCTCGGATACGCATTTATATGCCAAAATGTTGCTCATATTCTGCCCATTCGTATTTTTCCCTACTGTCGTCAGGCGTCATTGTTCGCCCTTGTGCTTGTTTACCGCGTGGTCTCAAATAATCGGCCGTCTGACGACACGCGGGTCCAGCGTCAAAGAAATAATAAAGGACAATGAGGGATCCGGACCACTAAATGCGATCTACTGCACTATTTGGAGCACGTTGAGCAAACGCCATGTTTATACTATTTTTAGCAGGGAGTATAGCTTTGCATAATTGCAAATGTGCGATATTCGCAAAACCGCACAAATGTTAGTGCGCAGTAAGACTGAAGATAGTAGGCTACTGCTTCTGGCCGCGGTCCTTTTGCTGAAGAACAGGTGGCGCATTCTAGCAAGAGCTCGTCTCGTGCTGAGAGCAGATTATCGACACAAATCAGGTCATTGTCATGTGGGTTCCGTGTGTCTTTAAGAGCCATGTCCTCGCTAGTTTCCTATTCACATACACGTGATAGTATCCCACAATAAAACAAACTCGCCAATAGTCTTTATAACTATAATGCTGCATTTCGGCAGACCGCTTGCTCTACTATAAACTATACTTTTCCAGTTGTTCATTTTAAAAATGCGCATGTCTCGCACCCGGCCAGCTCGGCCCCAGGACGAAGAGTCACTCGATGCAGCCAAGCTCGAGTTAGGCGAGGACTTTCACGACGCCGAGTGCCTGCTTATTTCCGAAGTCAAAGTGCTGCTCGAGGCGCAATACGACAGCAAAAAAGAAGAGAAAAACTTGGACGAGACGTATATTAAAACTCTAGAGTACGTGCAGCAGTTTAGCCGATACACTAATCGCGACACTATCAAAGAGGTACGGGCGCTGCTCAAGCCCACAGAACTTGAGCCGTTCGAGTGTGCGCAGCTAGGCAACTTGTGCTGCAGCGAGTACGACGAGGCAAAGACGCTTGTTCCCAGCATTGGCAGCAAAATCAGTGACGACGATTTGGACTCGCTTCTCAAGCAGATGGACAGCTTGAAAAAGTACCAGGGATAAATATCGGATCATCCGATCACTCTACTTTTTTCTCTCTTTATTTTTTTGTTACTAAAATCACTCTAAATCGCAATGGGAAACGTAAGCGAGGAGAATTGCCAGCGCACTCGTATGTATTCGCAGCTAATATCCACATTGTAGGGCGCCAAGGCACAGCAAAAACGCGAGCGCGGCAAGAACGAGGCCAAGCCGGCCAAGAGCCAGCTCAAGCAGAACGAAATGGCAAAGACCATTATTTGCAGTGTTTGCCGTAGCACGTTTTTGTGCACGGTGAAGAAGAACGAACTGCAAGTTCATGCGCAGAACAAGCACAGCAAGGCGTTTGACGATTGCTTCCAGGGCTATGTCGAGCCGCCGCCCAAGAAGACAAAGTAGAGTTTCCTATGAGCGACTAATTGATGCATTGTCTAAATCTATCATGAAACTTCCAAGCAGAAAAGAATAATAGTCATTATACTGGATGGTCCTTGGTTACCAGAAGCTGCGACGAGTCCACAGGGCGCTGCTGCAGCTCGTGTCCAACCGACGGGGCCCTGGTTACATTAGAGCTACGGGGGAAATTGCGGCCGATAAACAGCACAATATACACGATAAACGCGATAAAGATCAGAATTGTGTCAAACACATAGAACGCCCACTCGCTCGAATAGATCTTGCCGCCATAACCGTCCGCAAACTCGGCAATACGGTAAATGGACCGCAAGTACAGAATGCCTGTGGTCAGAGTCACTGCCAGCATCACCCGGCGCTTAGCGCTTGCATGGCTCACATCGCTCGGCGACACATGCACAGTGTACTCGGGCCGCCACCACACGTAGAATGCTGTCGCCAAGTAACATGCAAAAAAGAACAGCTGTACAATAAGGCCCACCAATACTACGGCGCGACCGGCGTCCCGTGTATTCGTTCCAGTGAGCATACCGCCGCCCGCGCCCTGCATACAGATCGAGAACACATCGGAGCCAAAATAGAACCAGTTGACGAACCCTGGTTTCAGCCAGAACCAGCGCGGCTGGGCATGAGAATCGCGCATAATCTTGCCCACCGCCTTGTAGTTTACCAGCGCCAGGGCGTTTGGCGGCACCAAGAGGAACAGCATCATTGCTACGTACATGCCAAACGTCGTGTTGTATACACATGCTGTGCGGAACGCATATCCTATGGCTTCGGAGAACGCAGTGCCTGGAAGAATGGCCACCCAGCGCTGCGATCGATGGCGCACCATTTGCCACACGAGAATCAATCCGACAACAAAGTATGCGGCGAGCGAGATCTCTGGCGCCACGTTTACTGGCTTGTACGTAAAGTACTTTAGCCGGTTGTCGATATAAGGGTTATCAAAGTCAGACATTGTTGGTACAGCCTAATGAAAAATGAAAAATGATTTAGACAAGAAGCAAAAATATGTGAGGATGGAAAAGCACTTGCGCACAGTGGGTGTTTTATTGAGCTCAAGCCGTGCATTGGCAGAAAAATCTTGGCATTTTTATGAGAAAAAATAGAGAAGCCAGTTGGCCCAATCTAGAAAGAAAAGATCGCCAGTGGTCTTTTGGACGGGTATGAATCGGTGAGGTCTCGGATCACAGATCTTCTATCACGGTAGAGCACTGATTCGCCAAGCATTAGAAGGCAGGACGGGCTTGGGCAGACGCGGCGTCGCTGGCAGTCCCTCTGCATTGACGTCATCGACCAGGTCAATTTGTCCAGCATCTCCTTGCACGAGCACCCGCTGGCGGTCAAACACCCAATCACCGTCTTGTAGCACAGCCTCGACCACCGCCGCAAACACACGCTGCAAGCGAGCAGCCGCAGCCGCACGGCCAAACTGCAGCAGCGCCAAATTGAGATTACGCACAGCGTCCTGGTGCACTCGCACTCGCGCAATCAGCTTGGACAGCGAATCAACCAAATAGGACTCTTCGAACACGCTGCCTTTTTTGCCGCGCACACGCTTGCGCTCGGCCTTGCGCTTGTTCTTGGACAGACGCCGAGCAGTTGAGCCGGTGATTTTAGAAATGTCGGTCAAGGTCGCTGTGAATGTGCTGAACTGGCTGGCCATTGACGCTGTGTCTGGCATCACGTCCACGCTGTCGTCCACTCCAGCCAGTTCGGTCATTTGGCTCAGTGGCGTCAACCGCACCGTCCGCAGCCGCTCCACTTTGGCCGCAAAGCCCTCGCCAATCTCGCCAATATCTTCCTCTAGGCTCTCACATGCCGCATCCATGCCAGGCCGGACCGTGGTCTCGATCAGATCTGAGCGCTCGCGTGCATGCGAACACCGCACTGCCTCCGCCCAATGCGATCCACGCACCAGCAGCATTACTGCGTCTTCGGTCTCCTCAGTGTACTCGAGCAGCACTGCCGCTGCGTCGCCAAACAGATGGTGGTCTTCGAGCACCGAGCTGGCCTGTCGCGCCGTGTCGTACACTGCCTGAGGTCCAAACCCACTGTTTGCTGCGCTGGCCAGCGACATTGCCGACCGCCACTCCTTGTTCTGCACAAACGCATCCACGGCCTGAGCAACAGCTTTCTGCGATAACAAGTACGCTGCGGCAGCTTGGCCCCAGTCCTTGTCGGCCGCCAGCGCATCACCGTACATCACGTACACATCGCCGATACGCTCGTGATCTGCCAGTAGCTCGGCACCCTGCCGGAACAGCCCGTGCTTCTGTATAAACCCGGCCACTTCTGTCCACCGGTCCGAATCTTCCCACAGCGCCGCACACAAGTGACTCAACGCGCTTTCATGACGACCGAGCTGCGCATCGATCCGGAACCGCCGGTACTCCTCGCTCGGTAGCGCGTTCAGCTCGCCTAGCGCCGGCAGGTACTCGCGCGGATCACGCTGACTGCGCTGTGCCACCAGCAGCGCCAGTGGCAGATCGTACAGCCCCAGCGCTGCATCATAGACTGTGTTTACGTCCGACAGGAACAACAGATACGTCAACGCCGCGTCACGCCGGTCTTGTCCCAGCGCGGCAATGATCCGCAGTGCGGCGTCAATTGCAGGCGGTTTCTCGCACATTAGCGTTGTCAGCACTGTTGGCATAAATTGAGATGCATCAGTCACGGACTGTAGCACCGGCCGCAATGCACGACACACTGCCGTAGTCTTGCCTGGCTTCGTCCCATCAGGCTTGTCCTCGCCCGCCAACTGCGACTGAATGCCTGTGTACATGGTCTGCGTCACATCCTCGTCGCGCAGACTGCTGACAAACAGATTAAGCAGATCAGCCTCGTTTACCTGCGCAACAAACTCTGCCAAATCGCCCATAAACGCTGCTGGCGCATAGTCGTACAGCATGTTCATGTCGATGCGATTGACGCGACACGCCATTAGCGCCTCGCGATACTGACGAGCATCCAATGCCTGTCGCACTGCCGCCAATACCAAAGCGCGCGGCCGCACAGTCTCGAGATTACCACGCGGCATCTGGAACACAACTGCATCTCCCGTAGGCGACGCCAGCACAATTGTTGATCCACGCTCAACACGCCGCCGTGCCTCGCTCACCACCGCCTCGTCGTCAGCCGGAATATCGCCTGTAATGAGTCCCTCGTTAACCGCTACAAAGCGCACATAATGTGTGGTTGTGGTAAACACCAGCACATCTTTGCGCAAATAGAACGACGAACACGCAGGGCTCAGCAGACGTGTGTTGGCGTACAGTTGGTTACGCGCTGTGCGACCCACAACTACCATGCCCAGCTCTCCACAGTCAACTGCGTCAATCTCCACACATTGCGTTGGCAGCTCTGCTACGGACTCTAGACGTTCTGTTTCCAGCGACACGTTAAACACACGCCCACGCGCATCTTCAACCAGAACACGCCCCACATGCGGTGCCGATGAAAGCAGAACCAGCGGCGAATCATGTTCCGGACAAACGCGTGTCACGACCTCGTCACCATCGTCAATGCGAGTAATCCCCACGCCACTCGCGCCCAGTGATACCACCACGTCAGCCTCCAGCCAGGCAATCTGTCGCGCATCAGCGCCAGGCAACATAAACCTCCGGATCTCCTGCGGACTCGATCTTCCACTATCACAAGCGTACAACACCACAGTGCGGCGGTCAGCCAGCAGCAGCGCAAACCCATTGCCGGCGCCAAACGCTGCAAACGACACATGCCGCACCGGCACTCGGGCGTCCAGCGTATGCAGACACATCGGCGGCGGCACATTTGCATACGCAAACGGCGTGTACAGCACCTGTGCGCCGTTAACCACACACGATGCAGCATTCGACTCTGTCGACGCCACATGTGCAACCGCCGGCACGCTGTGCAGCCGCACACTTGTGAACCCTGATGCACAGACCACCAGCACGTGCATAGGGGCTTCAGGGTCCCACACGACCCTTTGAATGTCAGATCCCCGCAGCTCCTGCTTCATGTACCAGTGGTAGTTGCGGTCTGCCCACAACTGCACACACACGCCAGAGCCTACGTCAACCACGGCTGCCAGCACCGACGAGTCAGAGTTCCAGCTCAGTGCCAATACCCGCTGCGTGTCTGCGTGCAGAACAAACTCTCCGTGCCGCAGTCCGTTGCGCTCAAAGAACACTACTTCGTGCCGGTGCGCACGCTTCTCTGTCGCCGCAATAAGCCGTCCCGATGGCTTCCACGCCAGCGTATGTTCCAGTCCAGTTACTGTCTCGCACACGCTGTGCAATTGGCCGTCGCGCGAAAACACACGAATTTCGCGCATGCCCGCTCGTACAAACGACACTGCCAAGAACTGTCCGTCTCCGCGCCACGACACTTGGATTTCAGGCGACTGCTCTTGTTGTGTCGATTGCTCTTCTTCCTGCTGCAAACCACGGCCCTGGTATTGTGTCTCGCGTGTGCCCCAGCCCACGTTAACCATAACCGACTCTTCTTGGCCCTCGTCAAGCGCATGCTCGCACAGCACATCAAAGTCCGCCGTCATCAGCAACACTCGTGCCTCGCCAGTTACCAAAGCCAGAATCTCGTCATCAGGACTCCACCGGCACGCGGCTATGCCAGCATCCACAGTGCCCACCACTTCGACGCCAGATCCGGCTGTGCAGATATCGCCCGACGCCAGCGCAATAACTACGTGCTCGCGCTCCATCACAAAGTGCATGCTCATAACCTGCTCGGCTGCCGAGAACGGAAGCACACATTCGTCAGTCAGAGTATATTGGCTGTCGTATGTCAACAGCCGGGCAGTAGCCGAATCATCGCCGCACAAAACAAACACACGCTCTTCGGTCACGTCCACGCACAGATCCAGCAGACGGTAGGCGGGTGGCAGCTCCACCGCCGTCTCGCCATGTATCGACAGATTGCGCATAATATCTAATTGAGAAAAAGCGTTGTAAAAATACTGTAAAAAGTGAATGAAACAAGGAAAAAGAAACATCAATGACTGGATGCGGTGATTAGATCTACAGATAAAAGAACTCGGCAGGCAAGGTGGACGGATCAGCAGGATCGGATGTCGACGGCATGGTTCCAGCCAGATCAAAAAAGCTCTGGATAGTAGGAATGTCGTAGGCAGAGTGCGTGGGCGGCTGGCTCAGCAGCAGATCGCCAAACGGCATTGGCTGCATGGGCATGGACTCCATAGGCGGCAACAGCAACTGCGGCAGTGCCAACTGCGACGCCAAGTCCAATGCGCCAAAGTCTGGCAGTTCTTCCGCCCCAGCGCCCAACCGTACATGCGCCAACGCCAGCTGCCGAAACGCCGAAAAGCTTATGCGATTACGCTCATCCAGATCAACAAACTCGCGATGAAGCGACCGCAGCGACTGCGTGGCCACGCGCTCTCCACGCGCATCAACCTCGGACCGCGCGTCCAGAAGCTCGTGCAAGCGTTGCACGAACGCGTCGTCTTTGGGCCGACGCGAGACAGGCACGTGGCGAGGACGTGGCTCAACGTGGAACGCGTGGTCGCGAGCTATGCGGCGGGCGTCTTGCAGCTGGTGCGTGCCAAACGACAGACGCCATTTGTCGCGCAGCTCTGGGCCAGTAAATGCCGGTGCCGCCAGCGCCAGAACAGCTGTGCGGCGCTCGGCAGGCACTGCGTCGTGCATCAATCGGATGTTCTCCATGACCGTGCGCAGCGCTGTGCCTTCAACCAAATCAGCGCCCACTGTGCGCATGGCTGGCATGTTGAGCACATCGCGCAACAGATGTGCGCTCTCCTCGTCACCGCCGCCTGCCAGCTCGCGAATATGCTGCACAAGCTGCGCTCGCCGCCGGCTCTGCACCGACGCCGAGCTCTCACTGTACTTTAAGCGTGCACCCTCTTCTTCAACTGACTGCCGTCGCCGCTTCTTTGACATTTATTAATAGTAGTTAGAAAGAATAGTCCAGGACAAAAACATCAGCGCTGCCAGACTGCAGCGAGTTGAACGTGACCATCCCTCCTGCAGTGTCCACAAATAGACTGAGCTTATGGTTCACGGCACGTGCACAGGCGTCGGTCACATCGAGCTCGCCGCCGTTGGTCGCCTCAAGCGAGCCTACTTGCTCGCCGTCAATTCGCTTTGTGTATCCGTTGACCGTCGACTCCTCCCATATGCTGTCGGTCGAAGCGACCGTCAGCGACACGTCGCCAGCGTTCTCAATAGGCTTGGGCACGCGCAGCACGCACTTTGTCGGCGCATTCAGCGGCAGATCAAAGCCCAAAAGTACTCGGCCATAGTCGCGGTTGCCGCGGAACGCCGTGAGCTTGTTGTCCAGGCCCCGAGGAATCGATGAGCACGGCACTGTGTCGTAGCTGCACTGGATGCCGTTGAACGACACGCTTGCGTCGCGAGCTACACGCAGACTCACAGTGCTCTCAGCAGCCGCCACCGCCAACACGCTCAAACTTGATAGAATCCACTTCATTGTAAATATTCAAACAAAACAAAAATGTAGGGAACCAAAAACGCCAGCTGAACAATCCGAGAATTTATAGACGGAGGCAAATGTTTGAAAATTTTCTTAGAGATGGTTCCGTGCTTTTTCCTATATATAGAATTCCCTCCATGCACTTATACTATTGGTGTAATATGTGTGTGAATATAATTATGTAAAGAAGCAAAAATGTCTGGTTTAAATTAGAACAGAAGGCCCAAAACGGCTAGTGCGACAAGCGATGCTCGTGCGTTGGCCGCCGCCGCATTTTCCACAGAATCTGTCGAGCTCTGCGTGGCATGCGACTTTGACAAAACGCCGTTGCCCATCGTCAGCGACTTTACTTTTGAAGATGCTTCTTTGCTTGCATGATTGACCGATGGCGACGGCTGTGCTGCACGCATGGTCGACAAATGCACAGCGGATGCCGGTGCCTCGGCAGACGATTCGGGGTTGACTGCCGCCTCGGATGATGGGAACGTAAACTTGTCCAGATCAGCAGGCTTGAACGCCGTTGCGCTGGCCTTGGCCAGCATGAGTGGCCAGTTCTGAGTCGTTGCCGCCGCCGGTGACGTCACGCTGATCGCCGGAACCAGCTTGGCCGCGGCTGGGCTGGCCACTGAATTGACATCGCTCGCATCGTCGTCCTCAATCTCCTCCTCTTCGATTATCTCATTATCTTCCTCAGTTGTAGCCCGGACAGATGGCACAGCTGCCGCCGATACCGGCACGGCTGCTGCGGACACTGGCGAAATGGCCTTGGCTACGCTAGGCACAGCTGCCTTTGGTGCAACTGCGCTTGCTGCCGTTGGCATTGCCACAATTGTGGTGACCACCGTGTTACGCGGTGCTGCCAGTGCCACTGGTGCTGCGGCCACAGCAGGCATTGCAGCAATTGTTTGCGCCTTGACTTCGGTGCTTGCTGGCTTGATCTCAGTACTCTCTGCGTTCTCGCGGTTGATCTCTGTGCTCTCTGGTTTGACATTGGTGCTAGCTGCGGACTGCAGACCATCGCCTCCTGGCCTGTGCTCGGCGGCCAATGGCACAGCGACTGCCTTGTTTGGCTGCTGCTGTGGCTGCTGGATCCAATGTTCCATCTGCTGTTCTTGCGGAATTTGTGGGATCTGCTGAGGCTGGGCCTGCGGGGCCGCTGGTGCTTCCATCATCTCGGCCTGCGGTCTTGCCATGTTGACAGCCGGATGCAATCCATTCGCATTAGGCCGTTCTACCGGGTTGTATCTCTTAACTCCACCCTCCATAAACGCCGCCTGCACGGCTTCCTGGTCCACGCCAGCCGGCACATTAAAGTACATCTCGCCTGACGCCGCTACCGCTGCCACCAGCAAACATGTGAGTTGAATCGTATGCATTGCAAAATATAGTCTATCTAGAGCAAATGTGATATTATTATTAATTTAGCAAGTGAAAAGAAAGGCTAGAGATAAATGTTCGGCAGAGTACCTTTTAAGCACTCGAGTCAAACATATGAGAGAAAAATAAAACTAAAACAGGGCTTGCAAAAATAACCACGTATTAGAAATAGTTGGTTACGCAAAAATAGCCCACAACTGCGACTAGTGCCCATCCTTGGAATACGATATTTGCTGAAGACTCGTCGAGTCGCGCATACTGGTTGAGCAAATCAAAGTCGCTCTGGGCTCCATCATTAGTCGATTCGTCGACTACTGTCGTCACTTTGACTTTGTTTACCACCACTTTTTTATATGCCAAGACATGCGGCCGGGATTTAGGCGTATCTACTGCATCCACAGAGGATTCTTTATTGTCATCGCTGTCCTCCACATCTTTGTCAGATACTGGGGAAGGCTTTTGCGTTTCAGCTGTCTTTGATGCCGAGAAATGTGAATGGTTAATGGTCGTGGATACTGCGCGTGCAGAGGCTTCTTTGTTGCCATCGCTGCTCTTCACATTTTTTTCGGATACTGGGGATGGCTTTTGCGTTTCAGCTACTCTGGCCGCCGAAACATGCGGATGGTTAATAGTCGTGGATACTGCGTGCGCAGAGGATTCTTTGTCGAAATCCTTGCTCTCCACATCTTTTTCGGATACTGGGGATGGCTTTTGCGTTTCAGCTGCTCTGACCGCCGAAACATGTGGATGGTTAGTAGTCGTGGATACTGCGTGTGCAGTTACTGATGGCTCGACATTCTTGACCATGGTTACGGGGTGCGGGGACACACTAGTGTGTACTAATGCGCTATTTGTAGGAGGTTTACTGCTGGGCATTAGCTTGGCGGCCACCGAAACAAGCGGCCCAATGTCGATCAGCTCGGGCAAGTCGTTGTTGCCGCCAACTCGCGACACTTGGTTTTCCACAATAATCGGCCGTGCTCGAGCGCCATTCGGCACAGCAGCCTCCAAACCAACCGCATAAAGTCCAACAATTGCCAAACAACGCATCATCATTTTTTACTCTAAATAATTTCAAAAAAGAAACAAGAAAATAGCATTTATATTCCTTGTAAAAATACACTGTAGATTTATGAAATGGCAATAAAGTGAGATGCCCCGGCCGACATAATATCGGCCTCGACTTTGCTCAAATACACAATGTCCTGGGCCTGATGGCTATAGCCCCATGAGGTCTCCGTATATTGCATAAAGAACATGTATGTGGTCATCGAAATCCGGGCCTCGTACATTTGCCCCGCACTTGCAACAAACTTGACCGACCGCGATGCTTGGTAATATACGCGGATAAAGCCTGAAATCGAGCGAGATCCGCTGTTGATTGTAAATGGAATGCGGATCAAGAATGCAGGTGTGGAGACATTAATGTCAAAGTTTAGGCGCTTTGACAGGGATGTCTGAGTACAGGCTGGGTAGGGTTGGAACAGCATTGCCACCAACAGGGCAAGCAGCAGCCGCAGTCCTAGCGAATAGCGCATGGTTTAATAACAGAATATAATATATGCTTGGTTGTGTATAAGCTGTTTTTTTGGTACATTGAGCGTGCTTGGCGTTCGCCATTTATACTCTGCAAATGTACGTGCATATGCAAGTTACTGGCGATGCGATTACTCTAAAGATTGTTTTCCGCGATCGATGTCAGCACCATCTAATCACTAGGCAAGTCACGCGCACTAATTAACGTATAGTTCACAAAGTCTCAAAAGTTCTTTATTTCTCTCCTCTGCTCAATATAAAGGCATGACGTTCAACTCACAGCATCTGGACACGTTTGCGCGCGACGGCTGCGCGGTAGTCGAGAACTTTCTCAGCATATCAGAAGTCCACGACTTGCGAGAGCGCATCCACGAGCTACTAGCAGAGTTTGAGCCAACAAAACACCCAACAGTGACGTTTCCCACCTCCCCAAACAGCCAAGTTATCAGCGACCAGTACTTTTTCGACTCGTCCATTAAAGCCAGTTACTTTCTCGAACAACACGCAGTACACGAAGGCAAGCTCACCGTAGATCCATCCAAAGCTGTCAACAAGATTGGACACGGCATACATATTGTTGAGCCCCTGTTTAAGGAACTGACGCACAGTGACCGAGTCAAGCATATTGCTCGTATGCTGGGGTTCCAGGACCCTCGTGTACTCCAGTCCATGGTCATTTGCAAGCAGCCGGGCATTGGCGGAGCTGTGCCAATGCACCAAGACTCGACGTTTTTGTTCACCGATCCGCCATCGGCGTGTGGATTTTGGATTGCGCTGGAAGACTGCACACTAGACAACGGATGTTTGCACTTTGTTCCTGGATCACACCGCACCAATCCCATTACTCGTCGCATGGTTCGCTCAAGCACGGGCACAGCAGAGACAGAGTTTATCGATATTGAGCCAGTGTTTTCCTTGTACCCGCTGACAGGGGAGCAGGAATATAAAGCGAAGCAGGACACAAGGTCTGTGCAGGTCAAGGCTGGGTCACTGGTACTCATCCACGGCCAAGTGCTGCACATGTCGTCGCACAACCACTCACCGAAATCTCGCTGGATCTATACATTCCATATCGTCGAGGGGTTGCATGGCTATGACCAGCGCAACTGGTTGCAAATGCCAAACAACGCTCCGCTGACAACACTTTAAGACGCCCCTTGTCCCTGATTTCCCCACTTTTATTTTAACTATCCAGAGCTTATTTATAACATACAAATACGATGGAAGCTTCTACTGTGCGCGTTGGATGGATCGGTCTAGGCAC
>JANBQW010000068.1:0-12849 GCA_027577515.1 Coemansia sp. RSA 678
GCTATACATTGATGTAACGCATTAGCATTATTTAGACTATGGCCCTTAACATCAGAGTTTATTTGGGCGGTTGCGGAGTACACATCTGTCTCTGGCCACTCGATATTAATTTTTCTGCACAAGACTATACAAAGCGACGTACCCCGTCGCCGTATAGTTTTGGGGCTATGACTAGAGCCGGCAAAAGCCATCAAAATGCCGTCCATTACATGCTGTGCTTTAGACTCGGACTGAGCACCAGCCAAGCATCACAAGCGCAGACCACCGTTAACGCCCGCTTTAATATACTATATATTAAAAAAGACACATGACTAGTCCTGGTCATCCCAGTTTCCCTGCTGCTTTGGCAACTTTGGCCCGCCCGCAGTCTTCGCCATAACAATCTGATCCACCTGCAACACAGTCAGTGCGGCCTGCACGGCATACCGCATAGCCCACTGCTTCACCGACAATGGATCCAGAATACCCGCCTCCTTTGCATCCAACACACGCGGCTCGTTCTCGCACTCCACATCAATGCCGATCGACGGGCCCACTAGACCGTCAGAAGCAGAAGCATGGTGAGCCGCGATTAGCTTAGCCACAAGAGCCGTGCTATCCACCCCCACGTTGTCGCCCAGAGTCCGCGCAAAGATCTGCAGCGCCTGGCCAAACGCCTTCATCGCATGCTGGTTGATGCCCGGCGTCTGCTCCGCCCGCTCCTGCACACGACGCGACAGCTCCATCTCCGTCGCACACGCGCCAGGCACAAGCCGCGCATCTTTGGTCAGCGACTTTATAACGTTCACGCCATCGTCCACCGCCCGCTCGGCGTCGTCCAGCGCATTCACGGTTGCGCCACGCAGCACGACTGTCACCAGGGGAGACCGCTGGATACGGTCCGCAAACGCAGGACGGTCAGCTGACGGTCTCGACGCAAGCTCCGATGCAGACCACTGGCGCAATATGGTCACGCGGTCGCCGCCGATCTCGTCGGTCCGCACCTCGTCGCAGTACCCCATCTCCTCCGGAGTGGGCACGCCGAACCGCGCCAGCGGATTCGCCCCCACCACTCGGCACAGCCGCCGCAGCTCGAACTTTGACGGGCACCGCACCACAACCATATCGAAGCGGTTCAAGTAATGGATGGCAAGATCGCCCACGCCCGACCCACACACCACAACCTTCACGTTTGCGTCGTGCAGCTCGCGCACCGCCTGCTCCATCTGCGCCTCCTCGCCCTTTGTATAGTCCAGCATCTCGCTGGCGTTATGCAGCAGCACCGTGCCTTTGGTCTCGGTCTGGCCCATGTCGACCGGACACGAAAACACCGCGACGCGTGCAAACTGCGCGGCGTGGCACACCGTCTCGGGCGCCTGCGGCAGCACCATCCCGTGCACCACGCGGCTCTGCGCCAGCCCGCCGCCCATAATCTTCACCACTCGGACGTTGTCCACGCTGAACCGAGCTGCATCCCGCGGCATCGACGCCTGCACCGCCTCGGCCACCAACGGCGCCAGCACATGCTCCTGCCCATACTGCTTCGACGCAACCGCCGTACGCACCGCTTTGAGCAGCTCGCTCTGCTCGCTCCACGCCTTCACCTCGTCCACCGCCAGCGTATCAAGCTGCGCAAGAGCCTCGTCCATCGCCAGCTCGTACCCACGCGCAATCTCCGACGGATGCAGCCCCATGCGCAATAGAGGCTCGGCGCGTTGCAACAGCTCGCTGGCCAAAATAATCACATAGTTTGTGCCGTCTCCCGCCTCCGCCTCTTGCTGCTGGCTCGCCATCACCAAAAGCTTGGCCGCCGGGTGCACCACTTCGAGCTCGCGAATAATCGTCGCCGCATCGTTCGTTACAAACAGCTTGTCCAAATGGTTCACTACCATCTTGTTGCGCCCGTACGGACCAAACGACGTACGCGTTATTTCGCTCATCTCTTTGGTCGCTTGGATGTTGCGCAGAATCACTTCTTCCAGGCCTTGCAAGTTCTTGTACCCTTCCTTGAACAGCTGCGGGCCTCCGGATTGCGGAACACGAAGCGCCATTTTCTAATATTGTTTAGTTTTGGGGTATAAAGTGTCTGACTCTGTTGAATGGAAACAAGAGTATAAAACAAAGATTTGGAGAAACGAAAACAAAAGGTGTTTGTTGGATCGAACAGTGTGGAAGTGTGGCTGATTTGATTCGCGTGATTGGGATTTGGGTTTATTAAAATCGCGGTAATTCTTGGCCAGACCACTCAATCCCCATCGCCAGAATATTGCTACTACGTTTCTGTCGGTTCATATGCGGAGTAATGTTCCGATACCCACCTCCATCGTAGTAAAAGTGTAAACAAACATTTGCCATTCCGTTCTCGCAGTAACCACCACCTACTGCCGTCTCCACACACTTAAGCATTCCACCCGCCCGCCATATGTGCTTACTCCTGTATCTCTGCATTTTATAAATCATTATGTACTATCACCCGGCTCTCGACGGCGCGCCCAGCAGCGTCAGCTCAACAGCTGTGGCATTGGCCACCAGCTCTGTGAGCGTGTTTGGCTGTGTGTTTATGCTGGTGCGGTTACATAGCATCCGAGTGGCAAAATCCCGGCGCTGGCACACGCGCCATTACTTTGTATTTATCATGTCCGTTGCCAACTTTATTGCATCCATGGTTGCAATTATTTCGGGCGGTTTTTTTCTCGTATACGGACGCATTGCCTCAGCTGCTGGATGCACCATCGGCGGGATGCTTGAGCTCTGGGCCCAACAGGTAACCTACATTTTAATTACACAGCATTTGCTTAAACACAGAGCTAACACATGACTTTAGGCAGTGGACGTATGTTCAATTATAACCACCGCAGCGGCACTTGCCTCGCTTGTTCATAATGCGCAATGGACCCAGAAACAGCACTGGATACAAACAAACATGGCGCCAGTATTCGGTATAATCATATTCCTTCCTCTCGTCAACACAATAATTACTCAGATTGTTTGGCGCTTCCGGTCGTCGGAGTTTACGTACTGCTGGGTCCCTCGTATGCCCATCCATGCACGGTGGATAGCTGTGGACGGATGGCGCGTGCTCTTCGTATGCGCCATACTTGTTACATATTCGTATATGGGATACAAGGTGTTCAGGGCCAAGCGCACAAGCATGTTTGTGAATAACCACAGTTACAGCAGCTCGACGTATTCCCCAAGCCGAGCACCAAACATGCTGCACTTGTCGGAGATTGACAGCGGCGTTGCGTCGGCGGCAAGCGACACACGGGGATTGTTTAGCCAGTCGATGCACAACATATACTGGGCACTATCCAAACTAGGCCGCAGCCGAGGCCAAGGACTGCAATCCAAAGCGCCCCATTGTTCCGCAGATACCATATCTCTAGCCCCAAGCACCACACGCTCCTATTACACCAGCTTTAAACGCTCGCTCAACACGCTTGTGCGGTGGTTCCACATAACCACCGATATCCCGTCCCCCACAATCTCCAACATATTCGGTAGCATGGACTACGACCGTGCTTTGAGCACCACACAATGCGAGTTGTGCAGCAGCCGCAACAGCCACTCCATAAATATAAGTGACTCGTACTGCACGGACGACTTGCACGTGGATATGGTCAGGTACTTTAAAGGGCGGCCTCGAGGCCTGCGGCGGTGGTGCTCGGTGCTTTCGCAGCTGGTAACGAGAAAACATCCGCCCATCGATGTGCCACAGTTACAGGTAGGCACGAGGTTGAGGAGATCGCATACAGA
Organism: Coemansia sp. RSA 678; assembly: GCA_027577515.1. Lineage (NCBI taxonomy): Eukaryota > Fungi > Kickxellomycota > Kickxellomycetes > Kickxellales > Kickxellaceae > Coemansia > Coemansia sp. RSA 678. The sequence goes on from JANBQW010000068.1 coordinate 3,736, forward strand.
GCCAGTTGTGTTGCGCCAAAACATGAATCTGTGCAACTGCGTGTTCAAGCGCCCACGCGACTGCACACAGAGCTACGACTCGAATGAGTGCAGTGACCATGGCATTTCGGTATGTGAGCCGCAGACGCTGACGTTTGTGCACCCACACGACAAACATCCGATGCACAACAGTGCGCTGACTGGCAAAGTACACGAGATGTTTGGACACACGTTGCAGCCTCATATGGCCGAGCCACAGCGTGTCAGCATCTACATGTGCGCCAACCGCCATATCAACGAATCTATAAGCTCGTACGACACAAGCGCACATATGGACAAACAAATGCCGTGCAACAACTGGACTCATGCCGTAGCTTGTTGCCGCTCTGCCATCTCCAGCACACAGCCCCGAGTATCCCGCCTATACATTTATCCCCTCGCCCACGCCCTCATATATCTGCCATACATCATCTACTCCATTATGTCCACACATGTGTACCATTCTACGTTTTCTTCGTCGGGGCTCAACAAGCGCCATGATATGAGCGGACTGCCGGCACAATGGACCCACAGCGATAACGCGAACCGCGCGTGGCCGTATTTGCAGCACGCACGGGGCAGTCATTCAAATGCGTTGTATTGGCTGGCAATCTTGCAAGCTTTGCATTTGCTTAATGGCGGCATAGATGCGCTGCTGTTTTGGATCACAGAGTCGCAATAGTTTGACAACTGTTCTAATTTGTTACTGTACATGATTACACAAATTTCAATTTGTTGGTTACTGCATGCAACTGCATATTGTTCATTTATACACGCTATTTGGGTCGGTTAAACAACCGACCTTTTTTCTGTCGTGTATCGCAGTATAATTCATCAACCACCCAGTATTTTATAGAAATGAACCCCCATTTGCTCACATTACTAGTGCTTATTCAATCAACATTTGCTACCAATGCGGCGATGCGCCGGCGCTGCGCACACGAGCCACACATCCACCCGTGCTACACATTCTGCACCGCACACGCGCACAGCACATGGTGCCGCAAAGAACTCCGCAAACTATTCCCCTAAACTAAGCTGCGCATCCTCGTCGTCCACTTTAAGAATGTCCGGCTGCTCGCGCGTAATCATCTGGTAATACGGCTGAAAGTTGAACCATCCCGACAACGACGACCCTACAGTTTGGTGCGAGTCTGCCGCCACCTCGTGCGCAATCAGTGTGGGCGTTCCTGCTGCTTCGGCCAGTAACTGCACATGACATGCTTTGTCCAAAGCTATAAACCAAAACGCCGCCTCGTCAACGGTTTTGCCCACTGTCAGCAGCCCGTGGTTCTGCATCACAATGGCTTTACACGAGCCCAATACTTCGGCTATGCGATCGCCCTCCGCCTCATCGGCCACCACGCCGTTGAACCCTGGAAGCACCGCATGGTCTTCATAAAACATACACGCGTCTTGCGTAACCGGCAACACCGGTTTAGCAAGCGTCGAAAACGCCTTTCCATACACGCTGTGGCTGTGACACGCCGCAATCGCGTCGTCTCGTGCTCCGTGGATCTTCGAATGAATGACAAACGCCGCTGCATTCAACGGACTCGTGCCCACAACGACCGTGCCATTGTGGTCCACCAGCAACAAGTCTTTGATCGTTATGCATGCAAAACTCCGCCCGAACGGGTTCACCCAAAACAGTTCAGGGTGCTCAGGGTCGCGGCACGTCAAATGCCCGCCCACGCCCTCGTCCAAACCGAGCTTGGCGAATATGCGGAACGCCGCCACGAGCCGTTGCTTGCGGTGCACACGCTCCTCGCCGAACGACGAGAACGTGGGCGGCTGCGGCATTGTAAATATAAACTTGCCCGGTTTGTTTGGGTCTTTGGTAAACGATATTTTGGCCCCGGGCTCGGGCGCTTTGAAGAACTTTACTGCGTCGTTTTCCATACTTTGTGTAAAAGAAAAAAAGATAGAAATGTAGTGAGATGTGCTAACGAGGGCAAAGAAGGAGGTTTTATATGGTTGTGCTTGCCAAATGCCCAGCCACCCTGATGTCTGTGTCCTGGGAAAATATATCAATCTAAAACAAGTGGCGGTCATTGAACAATGACACAAGTAAGCCAAGGATCAGCAAAACAGTTCCACAAAAGTTCCGCACCTAGTTCCGCAAAAAGACATTTGTACAACGTCCGTTTGTGTAACAAACAAATGTTTAATTCAATTTACATTTAACCTATAGGCTTTGCACCTGAATATCGCTCTTCTTGGCAACCCCCTCAACCAAAAACTCCATTAGCTTTGTGCACTGGTCGCCGCTCAGTTGGATTACATTTTCAAAATCATTGTCGTCGACTATTGTTCCAAAACACCCGTACGTCTTTTTGAAATGCTTTACGAGCATTTTTGTCAAACTCGGTGAGCAAGCCTTGCAGTGTTGTTGCATAGTTGCGTCCTTTAAATTAATTACTAAAGGCGGAGATTTACCAAATAACATCAGCATGATCACATTATAAAGCGCGGTTCTTGTGCACATCACTTTGGCAAGTAGCCTTGGCTGATTTCTTCTTGGCTTTGTTACTTTCAAATCTGAAAATATGTTTGTTATTTATGAACACTACAAAGTTTTCACTAATGGCAACCAAAAAACCTTAATATCGGCACACAAAATGAACAAAACAATAGGTTTGCCGTTATTTTGCAGTGCTACCAATACTTTCAACAGAATATAAAAAGCGGAGAGCCGGGTTATATAATTCATACTCTTGGATCTCGAGACGCGTTCAAGACATCAAGTTTTGGAAACAGTGCTAAAACGATGTCGACACAGCAGCCTCTTTACAGACATAATTATACGCTCTGTGTTCCCTTTCTACCTTCTTTATCAGCATTTTTCTTCTTATCCTTCTTTTCTTTGTCTTGGGCAATTTTCAACACTGCTGCCATTATAGATATGTCATCTTTTGTCGAGGTTTGGCTCATAGTGTCTGCTCTTAAAACTGTTGTACTACTAATAAAAAATAGGGATGTAGAGGAGGTTGTGTTTGGTGAAGAAAATCGTTGCAAATTCTGGCGGAAAACGGCTTTCCTTTTATAATGCAAGCTTTGAACCCAACTAGTGTACGCTTTTTTCTATTATAATTCATGCTGCATTAAAGCGTAAACCTGTCTTTATTCGCACTCCCAGTCAGCGTAATTTGGCAAACATGGTGCATAGAGTAGCGAAGAAGTATGCCTGCGGAAGTCTCGATTAACAAAGCAAATGTTAGTTCTTTGACAAAACATCCGAGCTTTGGGCGGCAGACAAAATCTTACCATGTTTGGCTATCCCGGGGCTCTAAAATTCACACTTTGACCACTAAAGACTTTAAGACAAAGGCCACAAAGGCAATGAAGCTGCTAAACTGGACAATGCCTACACCCAACGCTTTCCAACGTACCCGGCCCATGCTTTTTGCAGCTTCCAACCCCCTGCCATCTTTAATGCTAATCACTCTGCCATTAGATGTCGTTGATGCTTGTGTCCATATCCTTGCTGTCTCTTGACACACAATATGTGACTAACAAAAGACAGCTATTACTTTAGCGTAGCCTCCAAGCTCAGCTATGCCCTCTCAGAGTGGAGAACCCATGTTCGCCCAACACCATCCACACGTGTGGCAGCAACCAAAAGTTATTTGCAAATTTACTACATGAGCCGTGGAGTTGAAACCAGGGCAAGCAAACCACAAGCAAACAAGTGGTTCTTCAATACATTCAACAAACACCCTCATGTACAACATTAATGACACTAACAAAAAAGTATGGCAATGCTGTGTATTAAATAGAAACAACTTAAAAGCCGTGCACCTTGATGTCACCCTTCTTTGCAATACCCTCGCTAACCAAAAACTCGCTCAGCTTTGCACGCTGGTCACCACTCAGCTGGATAACCTTGCCAAAGTCGTCGTCATTGACAATAGTTCCAAGGCATCCAAACGTCTTCTTGAAGAACTTTAGCAGCTTCTTCAGATCAAACTCCTCAGGCAGGCCTTGCAGTGTCGTCGTCGACTTGCGCGCATTACGCAGCTGAAGACGGATATCTACAATACAACTCGGCGTTGTTAGCAATATATAATCGCACCCAAAAGTGTTTACACAACAGCGTAAAAAATGAGGGAATCAGTGTAACTATGACTAAGTTTGCACCGTCATGGCCAGAGTGCCAACGAAGAATAGTCTGCCCAAAACGGGCATACCACTTCAAGCACCGTTAACCCGGCTCTGTAAAGTGTGCAGATTAAAATAACATCATCATATTCCCCATTCATCCACATCTCCTAATACTTACGGATAAACTTGGCGGCTACGCTAGACTCCTTCTTCTTGTCCTCGGCAAACGGGTCGTTCGCACCACTGCCAAACGGATCCAACGACGCAGAAAACTCAATGTCGTCAAACTTCTCGACTGGCTTTCCCTTCTTGCTCTTCTTTGTCACCTCCTCGTTGTCCGAATCGCTAAAGTCGCTAATTTCGCTCTCATTGTCTTTGACCAATTTGGGGGTGGTCCCCTCATCTGAGGAGTTTACGTCCACATTTTTGTTCTCAACCTTCGACTGCGACATACAAATAAATAGACTAAAAATTACAAGAACAAATGTAAAAGAGACGAGAAAGGTTTATTGGTTTGAAAAGCAAAGGCAAGAGCGTGGGGACAGGCGCTAGTTAAAGTCGTGACAGGACACCCCCAACCACAAATAGGAAGGAAAATTTTTCCCAGTCCCCCCTTGTGGTTTGGAGCCAATTACAGGCCAGGGCTTGCATCATGTGGTTGGTGACCCATATGCTTGAATCATGTCAATAATGCTGCGGCCACCAGCTAAATTCTCAGGCCTCTCATTAGCCCAATAGAAATCCTCAAGATCCTACCGAGTTTTATACTCAGTACATGATGAATTGGAGTAGACCAGACTTGGTGCCAGCTCTGAGTATTCCACTTGTGGCATGCTCTTTTGTGCTGGTATCGATGATCACTTTTGAAAGGGCGCAGCTCACCGTCTTGTTACGTAAATGCGTCCTATGAATCCAATCTGACCCCACATGTATAAAACAGGTGTAGGATTCTTCAGAACTAGTATTGAATGGAAACTAACGTCCCGTACAAAAATAAGCAATTCTGTTTAGACATATATTAGATAAATCCATATTATCTGCTACACTAGCGCGGCGACGACTGCAGCGATTGCGGCTGCTGCAACAGGGTATGCCACAACATTAGCTGCGCCGCTAGTATCCGAGCCACTTGAGTCAGTCGAGTCCGAGTCACTGTCGTCGGTGGAACCCAATCCCGACTCAGTGTCTGTGTTCGTGCTGTCCAACGGACCGACACTCGACCTGTCGCTGCCCGACTCAGCACCTTCGCCTGCTTCCGACTTTTCTGTCGACTTGTCTGTTGATTCAGGGGATGTCTCTGGAGATGTCTCAGGAGATGCTTTGGGTGATGCTTCGGGCGATGCCTCAGGAGATGCTCCGGGTGATGCCTCAGGAGACGCTTCGGGAGACGCTTCGGGCGATGCTTCAGGAGAGGCTTCGGGAGAGGCTTCGGGAGAGGCTTCGGGAGAGGCTTCAGGCGATGCTTCAGGCGATACTTCAGGCGATGCAGGTGGGCTTTCGGCGCCCTCACTGGACGCGCCAATAAACACTTCACTCGATGCATCGCCGATTCCTCCTTCTGCGCTGTCATCTGCACTGGGAACCGAGCTTACAGCTGCCTCACCAGCACCGCCAGTCACTGTAACATCTTGTGCCAACACATTAGTGGCCGCAAACAGAGCGGCCAGCGTCGAAACCAAAACTACTCTATACATTTTCTACGCTTTAGAATATAATAGAATGCGACACAATAATCTACTAAAATAAATAGAAATAGAGAGAATAAAGAAAGGCCACGAACAACCATAGATGGTCTACCGGATCGGGTTATTTAAAATAACGGCAACCGAGAAATGTATGTTGTACAAAAAATAGGGTATTCTCGTTTCCTAAACGCTTAATTTGGCATTAATGTACAACCAAATACGGATTGCATTATTGATGGTTCTTAAAAGGCTAGGTGCATGACGCCCGCAAGCGCCGCCAGCAGCATTGCTGGTCGCACAACCGCTCCAGAACTCGACGAGTCGTCCAGCTCGCTATCAGACTCCGACTCATCCAGCGCCTCACTGCTGCTATCCGAGCTTCCAGACTCTGTCTCTGACAAGTCCGACAAACTATCTGACTCTTCAGGGGATTCAGACTCTACAGACTCCTCAGAGGATTCAGACTCTTCTGACTCTCCAGACAATTCAGACTCCGAGGATGTTTCCAAGTCCTCGGACTCTCTCGTAGTCGGGCCCACTCCGACCTCAACATCCTTGACTGTAAATGAGTACGCTGCACGGTCTCCGGCGTCTTTGTCCCACACAGTCAACTGGGCCGATTGGGCCAGAACCTCGGCAGCGTTGCGAGCAGCCGCTTCGTCAAACTCGTCCGGAAGACTGGTTGTGCCGTACACATGAGTCAGTTGCGTGTAAGCATCCGGGTATGAGTCGCGGGCGCGCGCCAGTACTTGGTTGCCGATGGCCGCCCAGTTGGTCCAGAGCGCCTTAATGTCGTTGAATATCGCTGTCTCATCGGTGTTTTCCGCGTCAAATGCAAACTGCGCCGTGGCACGGCCGCTCATGGCCGCCAGGGCCGCAAGCCCAGATATACCCAGTAGTTTCATTGATAAAGACAATTAACAATTAGTAATAATAGAAACGATTGATAATTTAGCAGGGAAATAAAAACTGGTAAGGGAAAAATTAAATGTCGCACCTATGATTCAAGAAATAAAGCTTGAAAGGAATTAGAAGCGCTCAGATCTTTTTCACAAAGAAACTTGGCGAACCAGCTTTTTAAAGGTGTCTCTTTTGTCTATATTTAGAAAAGTGGATTGTTAATTCGGTAATCCCCGTCATCTCGATTGAACACAGGTAGTGGAGATTGCACCTTCCATATGTGGAACAATGAATCCGAACAATGGCGGAGAGAAAAGAGGCACATTCACCTGAGCGCGTGAACGAAAAAGTAAAATATACAGTCGCTCCTGTTTTCTCTTGTCCGACTTCAACACACAAGAACATCGGCTCTCTTGTTTCTATTTATATGTGAGGAATGGGCTGCTCCCGCTTGCCAGAGCCAACTGAGTCAACTATACGCCGTGTCACGTAACACGTTAGCAAGCGCTCGATCGAAGAATAAACATACCAAATCGAGGCCAAACGCTGCGTATAGATTACGTACGATTAGTGTAAACTGGTCGACGCAGAGAACAACCCTGCTTGGCTCATGTCACATCGACAACTGTAACATACATGGCAATGAGGGCCAATAACAGCAATGTCTTGTACGCCATTCTTTGCGACGACAGCACAGCGGACATTGTAAATATGCTCGAAAATCTTTTGCTGTCCACGGTTGCTGAGGCTATTTGAATGTGATGTACAACAAAGTACCCAAAGCTCGAATGACCAAAGACCAGCTGAAATATAAGCCAGCGCTGTCATGCGTCTGCTCGACACGGCACCCCAAACCAGCCAAGCTGTAAAATTGTTTAATATCGTAATTCTATTTTACACAAACCCAAAAAGAAGGTAAATAACAAAGCGTCTAGCATGCATGCAAGTGAGAACAAACCAAAAATAAAGAGCGGGTTAGTCGGCTAGCTTAACCGCACTAGGCTGCTGTGGAATGTTTATTATTCCGCGAGTATCAGCATTGCACAGCGGGCACCGGCACGACCGCTTGAGCAGCCATTTGTCGATGCATTCTGAATGGAACACGTGCGCACAGGCAAGCGAGCGCACCAAACTCTGCTCAACAAACGAATCGAGGCATATTGCACACACGGGCGAGTCAGTCGGCATAATTTTCTCATTAGTGTCAATTGCCTGGATACCCTGCACAAAATCGCCATATTGCACAACTGGAATCAAGTCGAGCTCATCGGAATTAAGCGTATGTTTGAGATGTCCGCCTATTCTCCGCGCTGACCTCGAGTTGTTGGGCACTACAACTATTTGCTCAATGTCTGGGTTGCTGGCTCTATGTCGCACAGCTGCCCGCTTGCGTGCTATCAAAATGCCCAGAATAACGGCAAACACGACCCATGCTGCAAACACCACTGCCATTATTGTTGTCTGCGCTGAGCCTGTGTTTAGTTCTCGCCATTTGCTCGGCGTTGGTGATGTTGTAGGTGACGTACTAACTGTTGGTTCCATTGTAAAAGCAACCAATACTGTGTATATTAATACGGAGAATATGTGTTTCTAAAGATACAGTGAAAATGAAATGCCAAGGTACAGTTTCTGGAAGTTTTAGACAAAAAGTCCTGGGCTAGTTGCTTTTATGCGCATACACGACTTTTCTCCAAATAAACGGTAATTACGGCAACATAAAGCCAAGCGTTGCACAGAAAAAAAGGCCCTGCGCAGAAAAGTCACGTTGGAGTTTCGGATTAGATATGACTAGTAATGAATTGGAGACGCGGTAATGCCGACTCCATGCATCATCCGACGAGTGTATTTCTTATATTGGTAAAAGGCAAAAGAAAGAATCTCCGGGGATTCCAGACTGTCTTGGCCGAAATCACCCCCCACATATTCACTCTACATCCTTATTTTCTTTATCCACGATCACACTTGAACACGCCATGCATTTTATTTCTGTGGCTGTACTTGGCAGCGAAAAAGAAGAAACGAAAATTTTGCGCAATCCAGTCGACTTGATCGAGTGATGTGGCTCACGTGAAGTGGTGAATTCCCGTATTCAGCATTCGGGAACTAGAGAATGCCGACTGGGAAGGTTCCCTGTCTTTTATATATTGCGTGACGTGTGTTTCTTTCGGTTCGGCTAACCATCAATAGCCTGGGTGGATTTTGACGGTCCGAATGCTGCACCACAAGACTACCACTGATAGTTTATCTGTTCCGGAGGCAAAAACAAGACATTCCGACTAAAAACGCACGTGTTAACCAGTCGGAAGCAGAATTCTGGACAGACCCAATTATTAGCTACTTGCGCAGTCATTCTAGTTATTTGTTCGAATTCACGTGGCGTACAAAAGGAAGAAGATGCAGTAGCTAA
>JANBQW010000069.1:0-19138 GCA_027577515.1 Coemansia sp. RSA 678
CGGCTTGGAATGAGAAAAATACGAGGACGCCGAGTACGCCAAAGCCGACAAAGTGTTGAGCCTTGTCGGCGAGCGGCAGGGCTAGAATACGCGTGAAACCGAGGACTGCGAGGAACAGAAGCCAGACACATAGAGCTGCCGCTACAGGCAGGCGTAGCCGCGAGGCCATTGGTATTCGGTACATTTAACGGATTGTGTAGGGAAAAGATGCAATGTGAGACAAAGAGCGAAAGAGAAGGAAACTGGCCCTATTATTGGATTTATAGTTGCAGAATAGCCACGTGATAGTTTGGTTAGAAAGCCTGGGCTTTTGGTCTGTGGGTTGGGTTTGCGCACTTTGTTTCACTTTTAGTTAAATTAGGCGGATTTGGGGTTATATATAATAGAATGGCGGATTCAGCTCCGGGTGAGCCACGGCAGACCGAAATGCAGCAGCCTGAGGCACAGGACCCTGAGACACAACAAACTGTAACACAAGTGAAGCGCGTATTGATCGGAGCAACCGGCAGCGTGGCAAGCATAAAGATACCGCAACTGTGCCGCAACATCATGCAACAAGGCACGGCGCACGGCCTACAGATCGAAATAGCAATTGCGGCCTCTTCATCCGCTCTTCACTTTTTCCGGCACACACAGCTGCCTGAAACAAACGTAACTCTGTACACAGATAAAGACGAGTGGTCGCAGTGGAAGAAGATCGGCGACCCGGTGCTCCACATTGAGCTGCGCAAATGGGCGGATGTATGTGTGGTGGCGCCGTTGGACGCTAATACGATGGCCAAAGTGGCCAATGGATTCTGCGACAATTTGCTGACGTGTGTTTTGAGGGCGTGGGACATGCGGAAGCCTCGTGTCGTGTGTCCGGCGATGAACCCGATGATGTGGGAGCATCCGATCACGGCGCAGCAGATTGCGGAGCTGCAGCAATTGGGGTTCATGGTGGTCAGTCCGATTGCCAAGGGTCTGGCATGCGGGGATGTCGGCATGGGCGCAATGGCCGAGCCCGAGGAGATCGCAAAGCACGTGGTTGAGCAGCTGCTGCAGGGGCTGAGCTAGTAGTAGTGTCTATTAATAAACAAAGTAGTCTAGTTTTTGCGGCCAAGCATATGCAGAATGCGCGGCATGAGCAGAACGGCAGCAAAGAAAGCCAGCCCGGCGTATGCAATCTTTGTGTTAGTGACAAACGCCGGGGCAAAGCACGTGTTGTCGCAGTGCACACGGTCCGAGTCGATTGGGCTCATGCGAGCAGCAATTCGGGCCAGTCCTTCGTCCCAGCTGAAGCCAAACACCAGGTTACATACATGGCCGCCAATGGCCGGGCCCAGCGTAATGATGCCCCAGCAGATGCCAAAGTTGTGGGCGCCCCATGTTTCGGCCGTAATAGTCGGTGCCAGCGTAAACGCCGAGCCCATCGCCACGCCAATTAGCACCGCCAGCGTGCGCAGATCATCGAGCCGAGCGACTTGCGCCGCCATGTGCTGTGCATAAATCATAAGCGCTGCCGCCAGCACCAACAGTCCCGCACGAGGCAACCGCAATTTCGTGCGCCAAACATCCGAGAAATAGCCGACGCTGAGCCGCGAAGCAAACGAAAAGAACGACTGGGTGGCGACGATGCGGTCTTTGTACTGGCCAATCTGCTCCTCGCTCATCGTGGTCGTGTGGGCCATGGCACGCACCATCGTGCCGCAGTTGTTTACAAACGCAAGCCCTGGCCCTGAAAAGCAAATCAGCCCCAGAAGCAATACCCAGGCGGTCGGGTCGCGGCTGAAGCGCTGGAAGATTGGCGGCTCGGCGGCTGTCGGCTCAGGGCGAGCCGGCGTCGACTGTGTCAGATCGAGCGAGCCGCGGCGCAGCTCCGGGCTGCTCGTCTCGCCGTCTGGATCCGACGTCGTCATGCGTCGCCGCCGTGTCTCGGTCATCTCAATCGTCTCGGCCGACGACGACTGGTCCACGCCTGCATCATCTTTGACTCCTTTGGCTCCTGGCCGTGGCGCCGACTGCGCTCGCCGTCTCTTCGCGCCCACCACCGCCAGCTGCGCCGAATCCCTCAGCTTCACAAAGCCTGATGCCAGCACATGCGCAATCAGCGACACAACTGCCATGCACAACAGGTACCGCGCTGGGCCTGCATCGCGCTCAAACCAGTGAGCTTTGATCGATGAAAACACAAATGTCGACAGTCCGTACAGCGACAATGGCACGCCCAGGGCGATGCCAGCAAAGCGCGAATGGCGGAAATTCGATGCAGTTGTGGCCATCGCCGCCATGTATGCTGCCTTTGAGCCCACGCCCACCAGAGCGAACAGCAGCGACATTGTCGCCACGTAATGGCTGGCCTGGTTGCGCTGCGTGGGCGGTCGATCAAAAGCGTAGCTCAGGCCCATGTACCCTACAAACATCAGCACTCCGGCTGCCTGCGTCACACGCCGCGGTCCTATGCGCAGCGTAAGGTATCCGAACAAAGGCGCTGACATATAGTGCGCATAGTCGCCCAACGACGCTACCATGTTGGTCTCGTACTGCGTGAAGCCGAGCACCTCGCCAAACGACGATCCGTACGTGGCAAACAGCGACGTTGTGCCGCCGCACAGCATCGACATACACGTTGCTACGTACGACAGCGTGCTGCTAAACTGCTCATGCGACTCCATCTGCCAAGTTTATTCCTGAATTGAGTGTAAAAGGCACCACATTTGGTATATTGAGAAGCCAAAAAGTTGCTGCTAGACTAAAAAAGGTCTTTGCTAAAATCATCACATGCGTCACGTGTCCGCATTGCCCAAACAGTCAAGAAGTCGCGGTAGGCAGGCTAAATGCGCTAGCACATAAATCCACCGCAGCCTGCGTATTGCCCGCCGCCGCGCGACGTGCTTCCAGGCTCAGACTCACTGTGGCAGCAACAGCAGAAACAGTCGCAGAACCCAATGACGCAGGTGCGGCAGCATCCATCGTCTGTGCCGATCAGATCAACGCTCGAGCTCGACGCCTGCGGTAGCTGCGTCAGTGCGCTCTGCGGGGGCTGTGGGGGTTGGTATCCAGGCGCATTCATCCTTTCTGCATATATGCCTCACAAACAAATATAATAAATGTTCTGGTAAAGACAAAAAGATGCTGCATTTTCCTTTTTTTCACCAGCCTTTTTACACACTTGCATATAACACTGCAGTTAGAATACCAAACAAACTGAAATATATTTTATGAAGCGCCCCGATGGCTCGCACAATACGCCTTGTACTGCGACCAGTCCAGCAGGCCGCGCGAACACACCGCCGCACACATTGGATGAAACACCCGGAAACACTTGGCATGCGAACACTGCACCACTGCGCCCACGCACTGCATCGTGTCGCTACAATACATACATTTTCCGGCGAACCGCGACTTTGATATGCTCTGCACGCCGCACACTTTGGCTGAGCTGCACATAACTCCCACGGTCTGCGATGCCTGCGCTGCTGTGCGAGACCGCGTGCTGACTCGGTCCTCTGTCTGCACAGGGCTTGTTGGTGTCGGCAAGTCAGGTGGTCCGTCAAAGTACGTCTCGCTGATAAAGTTGGCACACAAAAAGTGCACAAACTCGGGCCCACGGTCCTCTTCGCCTTCGTGCTTTACCGGCAGCAACAGCCCGTTCTGGAACGGACACAGGGCACACGACAGCTGGTCTGTGTCCATCTCGCAGTTGGCGCAGCGGTAGTTCCCGTCATCAACCTCCAGCGCTGAACACAACGCATGCACCGTCAGCCCGCACTGCTGGCATTCAACCATTCCGCCAGTGTCCGTCGAGCTCACAGGCAGCAAACATGCCCCGCACGTGCCAACCGGCGTAAACAGCGACGCAAACTGCCGAGTTGGATCACAAATCTCCACTTGATCGTTGATCTCCACTTGATCTCGCGTGGCACTCTTTTGCGGAGACCGCTTGGGCCCTGGCTCTGGCTTTGGCGCCTGTGACGGTCTGCGTTTAGCTCTCTGCGATGGACTACGCTTAGTTTCCTGCGCAGCGTCATCGGCTGAGCCAGTACTTTTGCGCGGTCGGCCAAGCTTGGCTGTCTTTCCGTCTCTACCTGACAAGCCTGCGCTGGTTAGAGCCACAGCTGCGGCAGCATGACGGCGGGGCGACACCCGGTCCTGGGCTGGACGGTCTTTGCGTGAATCGCCAAACCACTCCATCAGATCAATGGTGACCGAATCCTTGGTACACTCGCAGTGACGTGAGTTCCACGCAATGTCCAGCCAGCGGTCCAGCGCAAAGTTCACGCTCTCGGCGCAATTGAATCCATGATTAAACCCTGCATGGTATCCCTTGGGGAAAGTCAGGATAATCTCGCCGGCGCGCTGCACGACGCGGTTATACGGGATGCTCTGGGCAGCCAGGAAGCGCGGCGACAGTAGAAACGCCTTGTGTCGCAGAAACTGCGGACAGCTCTTAAAGTCGTTGGCAAAGACATTCTGCATGCACATTTCAAAGCGGCTGTGGGCGTCAATGGGGATGGCGTACCACGCCTTGGGCTCGCCAAAGTGGATGTAGTTGATCGAGTACAGGTCCATGTCCTCGACATGCCAGGCAAAGGTGGCCTTCCACATTCCCAGGTACAGATACGGGTCGTTGACGCCAGGCATGCGCTGGCCAATGCGCCGCAGCAGCCCCGGCAGATTGCGGATGTTCCACGTCGGAAACTCGTCGTACGCCGGAAACAGCGTGCCCAGCACATCGGCGCCGTACATTGGCGGCTGGAACAGCATGTTCTTCCAGTACACGCGCTCAAGCTCTTCGTTCTCAGCAAGCTCGCGAGCCGACACGAACAGCGCGCGTCCGTCGTCGCTCGTAAACCGCCGTGGCTGCTGCGCGCCCGAGTGGTCCACACCAGCGGTCTCGCCTGAGATATCGGGCTGTGGGCGGAACCGCGCGACCGCCGGCGCAAACTGCGCACGCTGTGACTCGGACCGGATTCCGCTGTGCAGGGCCGACGCGGCAGTGCTGGTCAGCCGCACCTCGCCCAATGCATAGTCGACGCAGACGCCAGCAACGTCAGACTGTATTGTGCGATGATCAGGTTTGACGTCATTGTCAGATTTGAGATCATCATTATCATCGTTAGGCTCAGGCATGGTCACTTTGACTTCGGGGCGGCGATGGCTGCTGTCCTGCGACATGTGGAAGAACTGCGCCAGCTTGATCTTGCGATGGAACTCGACGTTGTACTGGTGGAATATTCCGCTGGAGCCGTTAAAGTGCTGCACAATAGGTTTCATGATCGGAAACTCGTCTTCGTTCAGCACGCCTTGGCTGCGGCGCTCGAGCTCAGTGCGCCATGCACGCGGTGGAATGATTTTGCAGACGCCGCCACGGAGCGCAAGTGGCTCGATGGCAGCCACGAGGGCTTCAAAGTCGCCAAACTGCTCGCGAGTGGGACAGAACACTGGAATTAATGAATTTGGGTAAAAGTAGTACTCGACAGGCGCGCCAAGCACGTGGGGCGCGAATATGTCTGGCGTAGCCTGTGGGTGGGTGCCTGTTGCATTCACCTTTGGCGCTGCCGGCCTGTGTATGGTTGTGTCGCCGCCGCGTTGCGCGCGCATTTGAATGTGAATTGTAGTTTGAATAAGGTTGTGTTTGAATAAAGAGTCAATTAAAAAGAACAAGAGTCAATAAGCTCCAAAAGCAAAGTCCTGAAATTGTGCAAAAATGAAAAAGCAGGAAACGATCAACGATCAAACGTCCTTTACGAAACGGCCAATGCTTCCAAGCGCCTGGGTGCTTTCGGGGCGGTCAAAGAACACGTGGAAGACATGCAGCATATCATCGTATGATTCGAGCACAAAGGACTCGGGGTGTTTGGACTGCGCCATTTGGGCGTGCAGCTGTATGCTGTCGTCGGCCAGCACTTCAGATGCCCCAAACTGTATCAGTGTGCGTGGAAAGTGTGTGAACTGACCTCGCAACGGCGACACTAGGGGACGGGATAGCTCGGATATCAGGTCACGAGACATGCGTCGGCCAGGCGCGTAAAACAGTCGGACAACACACAGCGGTGACGCAAGCGGCTGTGGCGCCAAATAGTCAAAATTCCGGTTGCGCTCGCGACTGTCAGGCTCCTGGGCCATGTCAGTCACCGGTGACAACAAAACCAGTCCCCCGTACATCGGCGTCTTTGTGGCCTGCACCAAATGCGTGAGTGACAACGCCAAATGCCCGCCTGCGCTGTCTCCGGCAACCACCACACACGAGGGATCAAATCCCTGCTGCAACACATACATGTACGCAATGTATGCGTCGTGGAGAGCGGCGGGGAACGGGTGTTCGGGCGCCAGTCGGTAGTCAACGCCCAGAACGCGAGCGCAAGATGCTTGCGAAATGCGGGATATGAGCTGGCGGTACATTGCGCTGCTGCCGATAATGTAGCCGCCACCGTGAAAGTACAGAATGAGTTTCTCGCCCGTGTGCATGGGCCGGCACTCAAGCTGTGCTTCGTGTTGCTGGTCGAATATGTTGCTGGCCACGACGAGCTCGCAATTGATCGTGCGTTCCGGGCCCTGCATATCAGCCTCGCACAGACCACAGAGCTTGTCACTGGTCCCTGCGTCAATGACAGCAATCTCCTCCGGATTATCGCTCTTTTCGTCAGCAGTAAACTCACGCGGGTCGATCCGTACATCGCGGACTGGAATGCCAATCACTTGGTACACGCCGTCCTCGGGCTTTAGCTCAGTCGCCGGCATGGCTTTGGCGCGCATTTCGTGGGCAATCTTTGGCAAGTCGAGCGAATCGATGCTCGAGTCGTCGGTGAGCTGTGGAACCACACTGGAGATTATACGGTGCATGATGTCACGACGAAGCTGGAACTTTAGGTCCCAGCGCGGCAGGCGAGGGCCACGCCAAAAGTACTCGATTGTCGAGACGACCGACACCGATAAAGCAACATATGCCAGGTACGCAATATCAGTCAGCGCCATGGTTAGGTTAACATAAAATGAGAAAAAGAAAGGGAAATGAGGGCCATAACTGGTTCTCTGTTTATAAACCAATGTGCCGCCACACACCGCTTGTGCGCACAAGCCGTTGCTGTTTATTTTTAGTTCCTCATCTCCTACATCACTTGCATTAATCAAATACAGAGATGAGCGAACTGATTGGCAGCATCCATGCGCTCAAGCGGCGGGCCAACACCGACCACGCAACAACGCTGCTGCACAAAATCGCAGCGCAAGTACGGCCCATCATGCACGCGCGTGGATGGCGTGTCGGCACATTACGCGAGTTCTACCCCCGCACTCCAAATCTCCTCGGTCTGAACGTAAACAAGGGCTTGGAAATCCGCCTGCGCCTGCGCTCTCCGCACACTGATTCTGAGTTTCTGCCGTTCGAGGATTTGGTCGGAACGATGTTGCACGAGCTTGTGCACAACGAACGCAGTCCGCACGACAAGGTGTTTTACGCGCTGCTGGATGAGATTACGGCCGAGACTGAGAAACTGATGGCCAAGGGATACTCGGGCGATGGGTTCTACTCGGAAGGGCAGAGAGTCGGCGTGGGTGTTTCGCATAATGTGCCGCGGTACAAGGCGAGAGAGCTTGCTGCACGTGCTGTGGAGCGACGCCATAGGTTCAGCCAGGCGCCTCGAACGCTCGGCTCAATAGGAAATCAACATTTGTATACGCCCGCTCAAATGGCCGCTATGGCGCTGGACCGTCGCTTGCGAGACGAAAAATGGTGCGGCGCTGCCCTGGCTCGGTCTGACGATGATCTGCCGCAATCCACTGACTCTAGCGATCTAATCATCATTGTCTCTGATTCCGAGTCTGAATCCGACTCGCTCATCATCATCAACTGACTTGGCGCCAGCTAAAGAACCGTCGTTTCTCATACTTTTTCTAATCGTGTACTTTTTTAATGCTGTAAATGTCGTGGCTGTCGCGCAATCTGTTTTCGCGCAAGCGCACAAACACCTCAACCACGGAAGATGAGTCGAAATTCACTGTGCTTGAAGATACTGTTGAGCCCGAAGAAGACCTGGGTCCAGAGCCCACCGATGAGGAGATTGACAATATCGATGCGCTGTTTGCACGGCTGAGTGTGGGTGATGTGCGGCGGTACGAGATGCGGTTGCAGCGACATGTTGAGCGCATGCGCAGGCAGATGCGCCGAGTGGCCGGTGCCCACTACCCCGAGCTGATCGACGCCGCTGATTCGGTCGCCAGTATGCGCACTGCCGCTGCCAATGTCAGCTCCCACCTGAGCCAGCTCACAACCATGCTGCACAGCTCGTCTGGCCCAGTATCTCCCATCACCCGCACCGACACATCCACGAGCTCTGCAAGCAGCACCCACGTGTACGCTGTGGCGGCTCAGGTAAAAGTACTAGTGGATACGCCTGAGCAGATCTGGAAGGCACTGGGCCAGCAGCGCAGTCTACACGCGGCACTGTTGTTCCTTATTGCACAGGAGATCCATGATCGGCTACATGCACAGTCGCAGGCAGCCGACTCGAGTGACGTTGATCCGATCCTGGCCTTTCCGGTGATTGAGCGGCAGTGGACGTCGGTTGCGCCGTTTGGCGAGCAAGTTGCTGCAACGGCACATGCAGCGCTGGCCGAGCCCAATGCCGGAATAGAGTCCTACGCCAGCGCTGTATGTGCAATTGCTCTATTGGAGGACGCCGACGCCGAAATGGCGTGTACTGTGTTTTTGGCTCGCCGCGGGCAGACACTGCAGCCCATGCTAGACCGTATGGCCGATCTAAACGGTCCAAGCGACGTAGCGGGGCTGGCTGTGGCCCTGCGTGGGCTGCTGGATCACGTACGTCAGATCCTGCACGACTACGGCGCACTGTTCGGTGTCCCTGAACATGCACGGCGGCAGTTTGCGTCGCGTGTTTTGACGACACTGGCCAGCATCAGCGCCGATGCAGACCTGCCTACAGCCCCTGAAGCCCCTAGCACACGTGAATCAGGGCTCAATACACGTGATGCAGGGTCCAAACGCACATCTCGACTGGGCAGCATGGACGCCCGGCGGAAGCGCAAGTCATCTCTGGCTGGGCTGATGCTGTCGGTGCCAGTCAGTCCCATGACAGACTCGTTTACGTTTGACGATGTGCGCAGTCCAGTGCCGCCTGTTTCGGCTTCGACTGGCAACGGCGTGTTTATGGTTGCAAAGTATCTGCCGCCAGCAGTTGCGCAGTTCCGGCCTCGTCTGCCGCGAATGGTTGACAGCTGCATGCTTTCTGACAGCAGTGGTGATACGCTTGAAGAGGCCGATGAGGACGATTTGGCCGGACTATCGCCGCTGCTGTCTAATCCGCCAGCATTACTCCGTGCACTCTCCACACGTGCGCAGCCAGGGCTTGAGCGAATTGCTGCCCATGCGCTAAAGCTATGGTGGCCTGATATTGTGTCGAACGTCGAGGACGCATGTTCGCGTGCCATTGGCCACCATATGCAGGGAGTGGCCGACGCAGCACGAGTCAGCGCCGAGATACGCAACGGCGCACAGCCATGGCCAACCGACGCGATAGTAACGCATGCCACGCCGCTGTATGCTGCGGTTGTAGAGCCACTTTTAGCGCAACGCGCTCGCACACTCCAAAACGCGGCTGTTGATCACGCGCTTGCACAGCCAGACGCGTTCCTACGTGACGCGAGTTTACGCGACGTGGTATCGGGCGCGTTACCGTGGCGCGCGTTGCCAGACGAGAGTCGCGTAACAGCGTTGCGTGCTGACGTCACAGCTGGACTGGATGTGGTGCCTGCGACAGCACGAGCACTGGGGACAAACGTCGGGCATGCGTTGCGTGTGGCGTGGCGGGACGCCGAAGCGTGGTGGCAGCAGATGGGCGGAGCAGCGGTGGGCGCTGAATCAGCAACATGCGCTGCGTACCTGGATGCGGGATGGGCTGCTATGACGCAACGGCTTGAGCAATGGGCTGCTACGACATGTGAGCAGGCTCTGGCGGCAGTAGCAGCTAATGAGCGTGAAGCACTGGCTAATGAACTTGGCGCGCATAGCCTGGAAATGCCGCAGGCTGTTATGCTCTGTGTTAAGGGAGCATGGACGGTCCGAGCCCTGGCCGACGAGGTTCAGGAGCTGCTAAGCACCGGGTCCCTGGTCAACTCTGGGTCTCTGGTCAACTCTGGGTCTCTGATGCGCGAGTGCTGGCGCCGTCAGCCAGAGAGCAAAGCGGCCGCAACGCGACTGCTGGACATTGGACGGACGCTGCTGGAACCGTGGTTGGCGCACCTGAGCAGCAGCGCAGCACTTGCCTGGGCAGCGCAGTTCAGCTGTCTGTACTTTGGCATTCCGCAGACCCTACAGCAAGACACACGTGCAACACGGCGTAACATGGTTCAGGCTTGGCACGTGGCGTCCCAAATGCCCAATATGCCGGGACACGACCGGTACGCAGCGCTGCGGCGAGCAACTGTGGCCAACATTTCAGTCATGCATCCGGCTGCCAGCGCAGGAGTGCGGCAGCTCGTAGCGCGACTCGACATGCGCGTGCAGGCGGTGTGTGGGCTGGGACTGTTACCTGACTCGAATGAGCGGCAAACTGGCGTGTGTTCGGCGCTTATCCGATCGCTCGACGCAGTGGCCGCTGCCCACGGTGATTGGGCAGCAGAGTGCGACCGAAAGCAGCTGGCGGCTGATCTCCGGTTTGTGCTGGACCAAACAGGACCCTCTTTTTCGACCAAACCGCTGCTCACGCATGCCATGCATCTGAATGAGTGGCTGCAGCCTGCTATTGGCTAAATCTGTAGCTGACCTTATTTGAATAAGCACATGTTATTTTTTGCGTTGGGCTTTCGGAGAAAAGGGAGCTGTGTCCTGGAGCGGAGATAAGACTTTTGTTCTTCTCCATTCAACTAAATTTCTGCTGGCTAGGCTTTGGGTATTCGCCCTCTTTACCACACATTTACGTACCTTGATTAAACGCACTATTCAATGATATCGTCAGTTGTTAGAGCATCGCTGCTCCGCCGCGTCGTGGGAATTCGGGCGCAGTCCACATGGACACAGGTGAAGATGGGACCGCCCGACGCCATTCTCGGGATCACCGAGGCATTCAAGCGCGACACCGACCCGCGCAAGATGAACCTCGGCGTTGGCGCGTACCGCACGGACGCTGGCTCGCCGTTTGTACTCGACTCGGTGACACAAGCCGAGAACCAGCTCCTGCACGAGAAGCTCGACAAAGAGTATCTGCCGATTACGGGCCTGCCGCAGTTCACACGAGCCGCCGCGCAGCTTGCATACGGCTCGTCGAGCCCAGTGCTCGACCGGCTGGCCATCACGCAGTCGATATCGGGCACTGGCGCACTGCGTATCGGCGGAGCGTTTGTGCAGCGCTTCTGCGAGGGCACGCCGACGGTGTATGTGCCGGCGCCCAGCTGGGGCAACCACAAGGCGGTGTTTGGCGACTGCGGATTGACGGTGAAGCCGTATCGGTACTACGACGCAAAGACGCGGGGACTTGATCTGGAAGGTATGCTCGAGGATCTGTCGAACCTGCCGCGCGGCCAGATTGTGCTGCTGCATGCGTGTGCCCACAACCCGACCGGTGTTGACCCGACGCCCGACCAATGGGCGCGCATCCAGAGCGTAGTTGAGGAGAACGGACATGTTGCGTTCTTCGACATGGCGTACCAGGGCTTTGCGACAGGCGACACCGACCGTGACGCACACGCGCTGCGCACGTTTGTTGAGGCCGGACGTGCTCCAGTGGTGCTGGCGCAGTCGTTTGCCAAGAACATGGGGCTGTACGGCGAGCGCGTAGGTACGTTTAGCGTGGTCGGCGCGAGTCGCGACGAACGCGCGCGTCTCGAGTCGCAGCTCAAAATACTTGTGCGGCCAATGTACTCAAACCCACCTGTGCACGGCGCACGCATTGCGGCGCGTGTGCTGACCGACCCTGAGCTGCGGTCGCTGTGGCTCAGCGAGGTCAAGCTGATGGCCGACCGCATCATCGGTATGCGCGTGGCACTGCGCAGTCGGCTGGAGAAGCTGGGATCAAGCGTGGCGTGGAACCATATTACGGATCAGATTGGCATGTTCTGCTTCACCGGACTGACTGCGGCCCAGGTCGACCGGCTCGCGCAAGAGTTCCACATCTACCTCACCCGCGATGGCCGTGTGTCCATGGCCGGCATTACGAGCGCCAACGTCGATTACCTGGCGGATTCCATCCACGCCGTCACCCAGTAGATTGTTGTTACAACGGCAGTGTTTAACGAATAAGGTATATTTAAAAAAGAAAGAAAGTATAGTCGGTGCATCTCGCTATTAAACCATTCTGGCTATATGCTATATGCTGACTGTATGCTAGGCTGTTCAACAAGCATATCTTACTCCTTGCGCATCTGCTCCAGCCGGAGGTCCCAGCGTGCATCGTCGACCAGAAACATGTACCAATGCGCAACAATCGGTATTGTTGCGGCATGCCACAGCGAATGCGCATCAAACGTATCGGCAACTGGCGCAAAGTCAAACATCTCCAGACTAAATGCCGCGTCGGTCAGCACGATGAGCACGGCAGGCTTCCACCAGAACGGCTGGCCATTGCGGTACGCCTGGACAGTCACCACGAACCACACAATGTTGCTCAGCACGCCCACCGCAGCGTTGGCGGCCATGTTGTACCCATAATCAAAGCGCACCAGCGACAAGTAGGCGACATGCAGCACATATGGCACCATACATGCCAATGCCACCACTCGCGTCTGGCGCCAGCTGTTCAGCCGCAGCATGCGCACTATGCCCAGAAACAGAATGTACAGCACGTTCAGGCCGGCCGAGAAATAGTCCAGGCGCTCGGTCAGCGGAAAGTCGCGCACATGGAACACCGCAGAACACAGCCACGTCCACGCGCCTAGCACCACAAACACGCTCAGCCAGAGCCGCATCGGATGCGATGGCGACAGCCCCGAACGCACCAATCGCCAGCTGCGCACGTGCATTGCGCCGTTGAGCACGCTGAACACGACGCTCGCTGGCTCCTGCACGCCCAGGACGCGCACGAACGGCCACTTGCCGTGGAACTGGTGCACGCGCCGGCCCTGCTGCTGCGCCGCCCGCGTCACTCGCCGCTGGCACACGTAGTCGCAGTTGCTCTCGCACGTCCACTGCAGCGCCCGCAGGTGTAATGGCAGCGTTGTCGCGCCGTCCAGGCACTCGTCGGCCTCGCACTGTCTGACGCAGCCCTGGAACGTCACCAGCCGGTCGCCCGATGACGCCCGCACCACGCCGATCGACAGCAGTAGCAGCCCCACAAGCCCGCCGCCCACACACAGCCGCAGTAGTCGTGCTCGCATCGTTTGGCTATGAATTCAACTCTGTATGATGAAAAAGAGACAAGCTGCATTAGCCCTCTCCGCACTTGTCCAAAGTCTGAAAAGCTCTTCACCCTGAACCACCTGAACCATCGCCCGCATGGAAAGTGCTCGCTATTTTTCTTCTCCACACGCATGCTGCCTGTTTAGCCCAAGCATCCCAATCCACCGGCGCCTAATCCGGCGATTCGCTGATCTCCACACCAGGAATGCGCCATTTTCGGTCTCCTCCAACGCGGGGCCCTGCCATTGGCTGCCTTCCGGGAATGTCACTGGGACCGCCTCCCTGTCCTTCTGCTCTTTGTTTTATCTCTCCTTGTAAGCTTCTTGCTATCTTTTCTGTCTTCTGCGTGTCGGTCTATTTCCCCTGCTTGCGTCCAGCTGCTTTTCATTGTCTTAACATGTCTGAGGATCTGTCTCCTGCCGCCCAGTTTGCTGCTGCTGTTGCTGCCGAAGCCAGCGCCGCCGCCGCCGCCGTTGCTGCTATCTCTGTCGCCGATGTTCCGGTTGTTGCTCCTGTTTCAGTTGATGAAGCCGAGCCAGCCGCTGATGTTGAGCCTATTGCTCCTGCTGAGCCAACCGCTGCTGTGCCAGTCGCAGTTGCTGAACCGGCTGCAGTTGCTGAACCGGCTGCTGAAGTCTCTCCCCAGGATGCCAACGACACCGTGCCCACTCTGCTCTCCCCGGCTGCTGCCTCTGAACCTACCGATATAGCCCCAGTGCTGGAGGTGACTCCTGTCAGCGTGCCTATTGTCGACGCACAGACCTCGGCTGCCGCTGCATTTGAAAGCGCTGTTGGCTCTGCTGTGGCCAGCAACTCTGACAGCGACAAAGTGCCGGCTCCGCGCGTGCGGAAGCCAATTGATCTGGCTGATGAAGAGCTGTTCCCAGCTCTTGGAAAGCCTGCCTCTGCTTCTGCCGCGCCGACGCCGTGGGGTGGCCCGAAATCAATGGCCACTCAGCTGCGTCAGAACCGAGTGACGGAGGTTCTGGATCTGCCAATGATGGAATCGTCTGTCGCCGCTGCTGTGCGCGCAATCGCCGAGCGCTCCAAAACTGCCATTGAAGTGTCCCACAACCGCTCGCTAAAGACATCCACTTATTTGGTCAGCGGTCGCCCGGAGGCTGTCGCACGTGCCAAGCGCGAGATCTGCGCCAAGCTGTCGCCCCAGGTCACCCGGGTCGTCCAGGTCCCGGCGCTGGTCAGGGCCCAGATTGCTGGCGTCCGCGGCCGCAACCTCCAGGAGATCCAAACCCAGACCCACACCGTCATCGTGCTGCCCAAGGCCAGTCGCGACGAGAGCCCCTTTGAGGTGCTTGATGTCTCGATCACCGGTGATCACTCGAGTGTGATCGCCGCTGCTCAGCTAATTGAGGCTATTGTTGACAAGCGCACTACCAAGCGCGCTGTGCGCATAACCGACGTGCCTCGCGAGCTGCATGCGCTTCTGGTTGGCCAGGATGGCGCCACGTTGCAGGCCCTGGAGCACACTCATGCCGGCGTACAGATCAGCATTCCCGGACCGCTGGACGCCGATGCTGCGATTTGCGTGGTCGGTGAGCGCGATGTCGTCCAGGCTGCTGTTGCCGAGATTCGTGCTACTGCGCATGCGCTGCTGCAAAGCTCGCACACCGTCACTGTGACTGTGCCCAAGCGCCAGCACCAGTTTATCATCGGTCCAGGCGGCCAGACCCTGCGCGAGATTGTTCGGTCGACCGGCTGCAGCGTCAATGTGCCGCCGCCGCGCAGCCCGTCCGACCAGGTCACAGTGCGTGGCGCCGATGCTGCGCTGATGCAAGCGCTGAGCCTGGTGAAACTGCATGCCAACTCGGTCGCTGTCGAAACTGTCAATCCAAGCACTATCCACACATACGCTCGCCCCATGCTGTATGTGCGCCGCGCCCTACAGTACTTCCACGACCGCAACCGCTTCCGCCGGATCGAAAGCGAACATGGCGTTGAGCTGCGTGTTCCGTCGGTCGCCCAGGCTGCGGCTGCGCAGACTCCAGAACAGGTGCTGATTGAGGTGCAGGGCCGGGACGCCCGCGCAGTCGCTGCCGCAAAAGATGCTGTCTGCGCTCTGTTTGCTGCGTTCCCGCCCTTCCACTTTAACGGCATTGATGTTGAGCCTCACTTGCACTCTCTGCTGACTGGCGACGGAGGCACTGTGGCGCGCCTGCAGGCTGCACGGTCTATTTACACATTGTTCCCTAAGGATTCTGCTGCACGCGATATCCTGGTTGTGTACGAAGGGTTCAACCCTGACATTGACCGCGTAGCTCCCGAGGCACGTGAAGATGCGGTTCGCGCTCTTCTGCGCAAGACGCTTGAAGAGTTCCGCCAGGCGATTAGCAACGACGACTCGTATGCCACAGTCAATGTTGATGTGCCGGTGTCGCTGCAGCGCTCGCTCAATTCGGCTCAGTCTCAAGCCGCTCTATTTACTGCTGCGAATATCAGTGGTCGCGTAGTGCTGCGGTTTGGTGCTGCTCCCGACGATTCTGCTGAGGCTGAAAGCACGCGTGTGCGCCGTCGTGATGACTCGCAGCTGTCTGAAACCGAGGTGCAGGTCAAAGGTCTGACTGACGATGTCCAAAAAATTGTTGCCGAGCTCAATCTCCGGGTGGTCAAAGCTGCAGACTACGAACGCCTGCACTCGTTCCGCGACCAAGTCGCCGTACCACAGCAGATGCTTGCGCGCATTATCGGTCGTGGCGGCGAGAACATTCGCCGTATCCGCTCCGAGCGCGATGTCACTATCGATGTTGTCGACGGCACAAACGGTGCGTCTGCGCTGGTTAAGCTTCAAGGAACGCAGCAGGATGTTGCCGCTGTTGCTGCTGAGCTGTATGAGTTTATTGAGCGCCTGGCTGACCAGACCGCTGAGACTATCTCCGTTCAAGCCGATATTCACCGTGCGCTAATTGGCAGCGGTGGCCGCTACGTTAAGCGCCTGGAGGAGAAGTATGCCGTTCGTATTGCGTTCCCTTCGTCTCGGCGTGATGATGACGACAGCTCTCCGCTGGCGGCCGACCAGATTCGCATTCGCGGTGGCCGTAAGGGCGTTGACGACGCAAAGGTCGAGCTGTTGGAACTTGCTGCTTATGAAGTTGAGCACAATCACACCGTGCGCTTCTCTGTGCCAGCAGCCGCGCTGCCGCACATTGTCGGCAAGGCAGGCGTGCGCATCTCTGAAATAAAGGACGAAAGCGACACACGTATTGACCTAGGCGAGCCAAGCGATGGCAATGTTGAGGTTACTGTTATCGGTACGCGCAAGGGTGCGAATGCGGCCCGTACTGCCATCGAGGCCATTGTCTCTGAGCAAGAGTCGCAGGTTGATGTGGTACTTGAGGTCCCAACCAAGCACCACCGCTTCCTTATTGGATCGGGCGGTGCTCGTGTGCGTGAGCTGGTTACGCAGGCTGGTGGTAACCCCGATATTATGACCGGTCCCGATTCGTGCCGTATCCAATTCCCGCGTGCTTCAGATAAAACAGATTCGGTGCGCATCAAGGGCGATCGTGCCATCGTTGACGCTGTGCGCTTGCGCATTGAGGCGCTGGTTGCTGAGCGTGAGCGTATGACGACGGTTAGCGTTAGCATTCCTGTCTCGCAACATGCCTTTATTATTGGTCGCGGCGGTGCGCAGCTCAAGCAGCTCCAGGATACGCACTCTGTTGAGATTCACTTCCGGTCCAAGGTTAACCGCTCGACGTCTGATGATCCCAGCGCTGTGAATATCACTGGTCTTCCCGAGGCCTGTGAAGCGTGCAAGGTTGCGCTTCTGGCACTAGTTCGTGACGAGTCGACTATCACAGTTCCATTGGCTTTGCATCTGCGCCTGGGTGGACGCACAGGCTCGCTCTGGCGTCGGATTCGCAATGAGTTTGACGTTCAAGTTGATGCTGTGCGCGTTGACAAAGCACCAGCTCACCGTATTGATGAGGCCAACGACTCGGATGAATCCACAGTTTACCGCGACACGTCGTCTAACCTGTCAGGGCTGTCGGCCGACTGGGTTCTACGTGGCGAGACGTCCAAGCTTGCTCTTGTCGCTGACCTGATTAACCGTGAAATCACTAATGCTGAGTCAGCAGTTGAGGCCCGGTTGCGCATTGAGCCACGCCTTCACCGTCACATTATTGGCAAGCAGGGTTCAACCATTGCTGGTATTCGCGACGCAACTGGCTGCGAAGTCACTGTGCCCAAGCGTGGTAGCTCGTCGCAGTGGGTTTCTGTTACTGGAACTCGCTCTGCTGTCGACCAGGCCATTGAATTGGTTAACCAGGCTGTCGAAGAACGCGCCTAATTATTTATCGATATTTATAATATAGCATATATTGTGGTCAAAGAAAGTAAAGAAGAGCTTGATACCTTAACTTAAAAGCGGCAGGCTTTTTCTTTTAAAAATTATTGGCCATGAACGCTTGGAGAGTGGTTTTGTGTTGCGAATTAATTGTACTTGCATAATCGGGCCGTAGAATGTCTCTATATTGTAAATGCAGTGACTAGCAAATACAGTCACGCATGATACTCAATTTCTTAATTAGTGGACTGGTTAACCATTACGCATATCTCGAATGCACATGATCTCATTGTTTGCTTTACATTTATTTAGGAGTTTAGGTAGAAGTATGCATTTATAAAAAACTTTTAGAGAAATGAAAATTGCCTGGCTACTCGGAAAGCAGAGCCCGGTGATATTCAATCTCCTGGGCCTTGGCATTGCGGTCTTCCACAATCATGCGGGCCTCCTCGCCAAAAGTCCCAATATCGCACTTGATAGGCGCAGCCTGGCGGGCAAACTCATCCGCGACCCAACACTCGCGCTGGTACAAGGCCATAATGCCGTTGTACCCTGTCGCCAACGTCGCACATTTTCTTTTGTGCTGCGCGTTAATGTCATCGAGATCATCATTGTACAGCTGCTTGGCCTTGTCCAGCCGCTGCTGGAGCTCGTCGGCCGTTGTCGCCGGGACCGATGCCGATGCCTTGTCGGTGTTGAGACAGGTGATGTCCACAATTGCCGCAAGAGTTATGTGCAGTAATTAACCAGTCGTGCTAATTAGGAAAGTGCCACCAATGGCTACATTTGCCAGTCAGTGCATTTATAATAAAGTGGCATTCTATGGCTCAATACGGCACGTATATTTAGTTTAATTTAAAACTAAACTAAATGCAGTACATGCCAATATGCAAATTATTTAATGGCAACTGTACGTCTGAATTAGCTGTGCCGATGCCAACTGTACCTGTCGCATACAGTCAAGTAGCTGGCGCATTTCCTCGGATTTAGAAACTGCATCTTGCTGCAACTGGTCACGTTCGTGTTGAAGTGACTCGACTTCATTGTTTGAATTGGGTTCTTCGCCTGTTTCGTCAGAGTTTGGGTCCACTAACTCGGCAGTACAGGTACGTACATGGTCCAACGATGTTTTGTACTGGCGTCGACTCTGATCAAGGCCAACCATCAATGCCTGCATGTCTTGTTGGTTAATAAATGTGTCGATTTGCAGTAGCTGTGTGTTGATTTTGGATGCTTTGTCGAGTAGACTTGCGGTATCACGCATGAGGTCCTGAACTGCCGCTGATACCTTGCTCATAGTTTCAGTTGGCTTTGAATTATAATAACTACTTTTAAATGAAAATTTACAACAAATGCAAAGGATGAGCTGCAATGCATATTGTTGCTTTAAAGGAAGTGAAATCTGCGGGCTTTTATGGGAAAGTTGTGCTGATCATTGTCGAAATTTATTTACCAAATATTTGAGCTGCTCGGACAACCACAAGTATATATTCACCAAAAAA
>JANBQW010000070.1:3416-19091 GCA_027577515.1 Coemansia sp. RSA 678
ATCCAGTGACGTATCCAGCGACGCATCCAGCTCCGGACTTGGCTCGTCAAGCCTTGAAGAAAGCACCAGCGACCAGTCGTGGTCGCCATCAGAATCTGTTAGCCCATCCGAACACGTCAGCGACAGTAGCTTTGCAAGCAGCAGCGATTTTAGCTCGAACGAGAGCATCGACCCGCCGTCCAGCCTTGACCCCAGCAGCAGCACCGAAGGTAATTTCCACAGCACATTCACGTCACAACCCATCTCACAATCCACCATTCCACCCATGTCACTACCATCCACCATGTCACCTCCCATATCCAGCAACGATGACGTTACGCTTGCGCCTAGCGACAGTGTTTCGCTGGATGACTCTTCCTCTCCCGAATCCTCCCATTTCTCGCCCTGGTGGCCACTTTCCCCAACCTTCAGCGATTCTACGTCCGAGCTCAGCGACACTGTTGCGTCTGAGCCCAGCGACAGTGCTTCGCTGGACGACTCCACCTCCATCTCTCCTGAATCTTCCCACCATTCACCACTCTGGCCACCCTTCCCTACCTCCAGCGATTCTCTGTCTTCGTTAAGCGATAAAGTCATGTCCGAGTCTAGCGACGAGGAAACTTTAGAGCCTAGTGAAAGCTTATCTGACGAGTCTTCTACCGAATCCTCCCACCATTCACCACTCTGGCCATCTTTCCCCAGCTTTACCAGCAACGCTACCTCAGATTCTAGCGACGCTGTATCTACATCCAACGAAGAAGATAGTTTAGAGCCTAGTGACAGCGCTTCGCTGGATGACTCCACCTCTCCCGAATCCTCCCATTTTTCATTACCGTGGCCATCTTTTCCCAGCTTTACCAGCGACGCTACTTCAGATTCTAGCGATGATGTGTCTACACCCAACGAAGAAGATACTTTCGAAGCTAGTGAAAGCTTATCTGACGAGTCTTCTGCCGAATCCTCCCACCATTCACCACTCTGGCCATCTTTCCCTACCTTCAGCGACACTGTTGCGTCTGAACCCAGCGACAGCGTTTCGTTAGACGAGTCTACCTCTTCCGAATCTTCCCATTTCTCGTCGTGGTGGCCAACATTCCCTACATCCACCGACTCTGTATCTGCACCCAGCGATGAGTTTACACTTGGGTCTAGTGACGAATCGCTGTCGAGCATTATAGAGTTACCTAGCGTTTCTTCTATATGGTCACTTAGCGACGAGTTTACACTTGAGTCTAGTGACGAATCGCTGTCGAGCATTATAGAGTTACCTAGCGTTTCTTCTGTATGGTCACTTAGCGACACTTCGTCAGATTGGCCCGCGTGGACCAGTACCGACGACATTGAGCACACAGATACTCATTCTTCAACTGGCTTGCATTCCAGCCATGATGTCAGCTCGATTGAAGAGGAGTCGTTGCAGGACGACAGCTCTGACATCGAGTCATCCATGCTTTCCTCCGACGAAGACAGCTCTTCTGAGGTTTTCACCGAAACCACCGACGATTCCACCACCATACCATCCAACTCACAACCCGATTCCTCCACCATTCCATCTAACTCACAACCCAATTCCATATCCACTACCTCTGACCATTCTATAGACCAAAGTTCCGACTTTTCGCGCAGCGTTACCGATGACAGTTCGAGTGTTGAACTGCCCACCTCACCTGAAGCGAGTTTGCCGTCAGAAAGCGCGACGGAAAGCGAGCTCCCAAGTATTTCGTGGCCCGAAATCAGCTGGCCATCGGTTAGTCTACCTGAAATTAGCCTGCCTGAAATTAGCTGGCCTGGAATCGAGACATCCGACGAGCCTACCGATGACTCGTCGCTTATCGAGACACCGACCGAGGACACAAACTTGGTTGAAACTCCTACTGCCAGTGTTGATCCAACAGATATCTGGACCAGCTCCGGAGTCTCCAGCGATGGTAGCAGCAACGAACCGTGGTTGCCCTCCAACTCACAGGATAGCAGCAACGATTTGTCCGAGTCTGAAGGCTTTAGCAGCGGGAGCGAGTCTCAAGGCCCTGGCATATCTGAGACCAGCAGCGTGGATTGGGACTCGGAGACAATTACTGGATCCGATCCGTGGACGTCAAAGGACGAGTCGGATGGCTTGTCGAGTGGCGCGTCTGAGGTACCGAGTCGGTCGGATGATCTTTCCGAAAGACCCAGCGAGACTGATGAGCCCAGCTGGTCTGAAGATCCCAGTCAGTCTGTAATTCCTAGCGCGTCCGATGAGCCTAGCCAGTCTGTGATTCCTAGTGCGTCCGAAGAGCCTAGCCAGTCCGTGGTACCTAGCGCATCTGAAGAGCCTAGTCAGTCAGGAAGACCTAGCGAGTCCGAAGAGCCTAGCCAGTCTGTGATTCCTAGTGCGTCCGAAGAGCCTAGCCAGTCAGGAAGACCTAGCGAGTCTGAAGAGCCTAGCCAGTCGGCGAGACCCAGCCAGTCGGATGGCAACGAGTCGAACTCATCGCACAGCGCAAGCCAGTCGCCTGAGCCGACTAGCAAGATTCCGCCAACGCCAACGCCCACACCGACGCCTGCGGTTCCCACTACCACATCGTCGTCGACACGGTCGATCCTGTCAGTACCATCGTCAGTCGACTTTAGCCGGCTGACAGCCAAGCCAACGCCAACCGCCAGCCAAAGCTCAAGCAGCGACGAGACACCGGTTGTTCTGCCACAAGTAATCTACAACCAAGCCGCCTCCGCGTGCACAAAGTGCCTAAAGTTCAACATCCGGATAATGGCGCCGTACGAGAACTTGTTTGGACAAAACAATTACTTGGCATCCCAGGCATTTAACGAAGTGCCCGACGTAGTTGCTCGTGCAATGTCGATAAACTACAACCGCGTATCGTCAACCATGATCTTTGCCACGGAAAACGCAGTTGCTACCACCAAGCGGCGTGCGTTGTTTGCACGTAGCGAGCCGACGACGCCGCATTACTATATGAGTTTGTCGGTTACCAGAGACAGCTCGGTGCTGAACCCGAAGCTTGAGTTGCAGCAGCTGGCTACGACGATGAGCATGCAGATCCGTGATGGGTCGAGCGCATTGCACAGGGATGGTGTGTGGGGGTCGTTGATTGACAGCCGGTACATGAAGGTTACCAGCGACTTGAGCGACCTTGATGGTGTGGCCCAGGTTGCGCCGAATGGGCCTGACCAGGTAGACAGCCCCTTCAAGGGCGACGCAAAGTCGACGTCGCGTAGCAAGTGGATTGGCATTGGTATTGCCATCTTCTTTGCCATCCTCATCGCCATTCTGGTCGTCTACTGGCGCATCCGCCATAGGAAGAACAAGGAAAAGTTCCGCAGCAACTTTGTTGCCATCGAGTAAAGCTTCCCTGTTTACAATTTCAGAGACGGGCTGGTACCCTTATTTTTACTCTAATTTCTGTTAGCGTGCGTAGTTGCGGTTTTCCCAATAGTTTTTTCTCACAGTTGCTTATCCCCTTTTGGATACGGTCAAGCATGGTTACCAGTTGTGCGCCTTTGCATATACTTTCTAGCCTGCCCCCCTCTCCCCTACCTTTCCCTTTCCCAGTTTTAACGAGTTTTTGTAGAGCTGCGTAATACGTAAATATACGATGATGGTATTCTAATATGCATAAATTAAATGGTATAGTCGTGTGCATGTGCAAATGGCTGTTACCACTATGGCGGCTCAAAGCCCGTTTATGTGCGCTTGCCGCTTGTGGAGACGAGTTTGAAATATTCACACATGGCATGCAGGCTTTATGCTGGGTCCATGGCAGACGAGTCTGGTTGCTGTTTATCTCAGCCAAAACATAGACCATTAGATACATTGGATATATTCTATTCTTCGCTAGTTGATTAATAATGTTATATTGGTGGGTTTGCCGTGAACAGAGATACCATAGTGATTGGCAATATATGTACAGTATTTACATATGAATAGTTTAAACATACTAGTAAGCAATATAATATTTTGAAGAGATAGTAGTGCTCTATTTTATTATAAATGGGCTGTCTGCCGTTGAGTTTAGAATAAAGAACTTTACCTCTAAGCATTCCTATAGCTTTATAGTAGTTTTTCTCTACTGGTTTTAGCAATGCCAAGCTTTACCAGCTAACATGTGTTGTATTTGTTAAGAATATGTGTAAGAACAACTACATATAGATATAGGGATATTTATATTCCTCCTCTCTTCTTTCGTCCCTTTTAATGACAGCAACAACTCACCTGACCCGATTATGACTGGCTGTACAGCCCCCGACACCCTCAGAGGGTTTCTCATTTCCAGCGCCAGCAGCTGCAGCCAATTGAGGCACCCAAAGTCCCCGATCCAAATCTAACCCTTCCCAGCAGTTAAAGCTGGTGGGCCGACTTTTTGTAAGAAGTCCACAAAACCAGAACACATGTTCCCCCTTGAAATAGGGGCCATAATGTATGAATAGAAAATGCAAAAAGAGGGGAATGCGCATCATGGCAGTAAAACAGGGACACAAGGACACTTGGTCTTTCAGACAGGGGGAAGCCACAACACGTTCAAGCTAGCTTGAAATGCATTCTTTATTTATTTTTATTCCCACTCGTTATTTCTATTCCATTCATTATATTCTGTTGCAGTGAAAGCCATCTCGTATTCGTGGGTGGCTCTTGCGTTAATAAGCCAGTTCTTGCCGCCTTCTTGTTTCTTGAACATCGCCACATGTCGCAGTTTCACGACTTTAACCTTTTCAAGCTGTTGTAATAATCTCGCATACATCAATTAGAGCAAAACTTTATTTCGATCACACTATTAATGGCATTTAACGCAGTTTCACTTGCTCGGTATCAGCATTACGACGGGCTAGCGCTGAGCGGCGTCCATGCGCTGGGCTCAACGTCAATGCACCACATCAACACGCCTCGGTTGGCAGCGACTGTGTGCAGCAGAGAGGCGAGCATGTATTTTACTCCCGAGAGCGTCTGTGGTCTTGCGCGGCGCAGAACCATGAACAGCGGGCCACTGTACACGTCGGTAATCGATGATATCCCAGAAGACCCGTTTAGCGGGTACTTGAGTGACATTAGCGAGGACACCACGTTTAGCGACCATGCCGATGCGCCACAGCTTGCTCGTGCTCGGCATGAGACCCAGCGGCAGTTCCTCAACAAGAGCATAACCGAGCCGACAAACGACGTGCAGGGATGGTCGCAGTCAACAGTTGCATACACGCCGCCTGCACGTAAAGTGACTCGGGGCGCATCGCTCAAAGCACTGGGCCGGCGGCTGAGTCTCAGCATCATGCCTAACGCCGTTCCAGGGCGTATCCGGGCCAACACGCAGCCCCTGGCACAGGCACCACGCACATCGTATATCGCAGAGCGTTCCGAGTCCCAATGGTCACTGCAGCCAAAAAAGCGCACTTCGTGGCTCGACAGTATAAAAAGACGTATTCAGGGTGTTCGCAGTCGGCGTGCAGATGCGGAGGCGATGGTTCCGATTACTGCGTACTGGGGTGCAGAATGCAGGGAGCCGATCGACGACGACCCAGAAGCGGGTCCCACGAGTCTGTACCCACGGCTCCGTTCCCAGCCCTCGCTGAGCCCGACAAGCGACGCGTCTCCAGTGCGGGCCCGCGACGATGCGAGCTTTGTTCCGGAAATCGACAATGTGCAGCCGCAGACACTCACGCCCACGCCGCAGCGCCACCCGCGCAAGGCGCGCTTCCTGCTCCCGCACCGCCATAGCATTGTCAGCTCCGCACAATACGGCGTGCTCGATTGATTCTCGTAACTTTTATTATGTCGTTTGCTATACATTATTACACATTGGTTTATTCTTTTGTACCAGCCAAACTGCGTCTACTTTTGGGGCCGAGCCAGGTGCTGGGCAATGAGCTTGGCCCGCTGAAGCGCATCTTCGAACCCACGCCCATTGTCAGGATGCGTCCGAGTGTTGCTGTGTGGCCGGTTGCTCGTCGCGGGCGACTGCTGCCTTTCGTAGCCAGCAGACTGAAACTGAATGTTTCTCGGAGTACCGTTGGCCCGGGCCGCGGATGCTTCTGCTGCCTTTCTCGCTGCATACTCGCGCGCCCTGCGTTCCTGGTCGACGCCCAGGCTTTTGGCTGAAAAGTCCTTGCGCAGCTGCTTTGGATCGAACCGCCCGTCTGAAGGCAGCTCGGTGCCTGCTTCTTCCAGCTGCAAGTGATCGACCAGCCAGCGGTAGATATTCGGGTTCCTAAACGTCTTGTTGCGCATGAGCGCCTCGTTGAAGTTTGCCCCGCGTAATTTCAGCTCGTGCCATTGCTGGAACTTTTCCTGTAGATCGTCTGTGCACTTTTGCTCACTTGTGACCGGCTCAAAGTCTGGCACTGTGTCGCACCCAAGTAGGATGTCCAAGTTGCGCTTGGTTTCTGTGTATGCTGCCAACTGGTCGCGGTCTACGCCGTCATACTCTTCTTCAACCATGGGTTCTGCTTCTTCTGTTATCAAAGTTGCTTCTTCTGTTATCGCTGCTGCTTCAGAGCTCTCGTTGGCTGTGACGGTTAGAGAGGAGTGTGGGAGCTCTGAATGCGTGTCTATGGGCATTGGTTCAGCCGAACTGCTATTGCTGTCGCTTCTTTCCCCGTCGTCACTGTCGTAGGCGCCCAGCGCATTAAATAGCGCATTTGTCGTGTCCGACATTATGTACAAATAGTTATGAAAACTGGCCAATTCAGCAAAATAAAGGGGCGCACATTTCACACAAATGGCTTCTTTAAAGATGATCCTGCACAATTTCAAGATCAGCAATATTCTGATTAGTGACCAAGGATACTACTGTGCAATGCTTGATTTGCAGGTAATAGCTCTCTATTGAAAAATACATTTGATGTTATAAATAGACCATTGGTTTCAACTCTCAGGACATGCCAATAAAACATGGTCGTGCTGTTTGGCCATGTTATAAATTAAATATCACAGTTGGCTAAATATATACAGTCCCTTGGTAGCCACTTGCGCTTCATGTTTCAGATCTACCAAGAAAAATATCCCACGTTTGGAAACTGGTACTGTATTTTTATTTAGCCAACACTATGAATAACCCGCGTATGTGCGTTTGAAATAAACCCATTAAACAAGCTCCAATTCCTGCAAACACGCCAGACGTGTTTTACAAGCATTTCTTTCCTCGTCTTTCTAAATTTATTCGTATTCTAACAATATCAAGATCTAGTTGTGTTACGCTTTTATAATATTTTAGAAAAACATGCAGTTGACCTATAGCCCAGAAAGCTTGCTGCGGCTTGCTTCTCGGCTTGCTGCTGAAGCTAGTCACGCACCTGGGATTTCGACCGAGCATCCGACGACTAGCAGCACAAACGCCATCGCACCAAATACGGAAACACGCGTGTCTCCAGGAAGTAACTCGGTGCATCTTTTGACTACTCCCAGTCCTGGCCCAACACCGGCCCATAGTGTATTCCCAACGCTCGTCGCCAACAACTTTCAAATAACAGCTAGCCACCGTGCCAAAAAACATAGCTTGGCAAGACTGTTTGGCCCAGCGGTCTCTTTGAGCACGCTTGCTAGTCCAGCACTCGCAGCCATATCAGCCAGTCCTGTGCTGCCCAAGCAAGTTGTGCTGTCAACACCTATGGCTATAGTGCCAACACCCGTGCATGTACCAGGAGCTGGTGTAATCCCCGACGTTACTGCCGATCTGCACTCGACGGTGAGCAATGGCGGCAATAATCTGACGCGGATGCTTACGGAAACGGGCGTTGTTATTGTGAAAATTACTACGACAGTTGATGTGCTGCCAAGCATGCCAACTCAGGCCTCAGTGCCATCGGCTACTTTTGCGCTCCCGATTGTGCCAAGCAGCACCCTGCCCGCAAAACCCCCGCCGTCAATATTTGTCTATACGCCTCCACTGGCGCTGGCTGGGTTAACGCAAATCTCTGCACTATCGCCAATCAGAGTACCCGCCAGCGTTGCCCCGAGCATTGCAAGCAAAAGCGACAGGGCAGTGACCAGCTCCGTGGCCGGCTCTGTAACTAAGCTTGCGGAGCAAACGCCCACCTCTCACAGACAAACAGCGCACGCCGATCGAACGGCACTTGATATTGAGAAGAGCAACAATAGCAAAGGTGTCTTTATCCACAAGCAGATGCCGAACCGGCTTTCCGATAGATTCGTCGTGCTTATATCCATCGCAGTGGTGGTTGTGAGCGTCATTTTGCTATACTTTTATGTGCGGCGGCGCAAGCAGGCACGAGGCAGAAGAATAGTGGCAGTGAGCAGGCGCTCGATCTTGTCGTTGTCGTCAAATCTGGGCCCGCCGTCGAACAATGTCGAAGACAAAAACAAGTATTTTGGCACCGAACAACAGCCTGGAACACACATGTTGCCTTCCGACTCGGGAGCAAGCGTTGGATATCATACTGTAGCCTCCGCACTTGTCAAGCGCATGCAGGGCGTGTCCTATCCTACGGCGATGACTCGGGAGAAACAAGCAACCCCGCAAATGCCGGGCGTTGCTGAGGAGGATACCGATAGTGCGCGATTGCTGAATATCAACTACCTTGGGTACCGCACGTACGGCATGACAAGCACAGTGAGCAGCGACATGGGCAACCGCGCAAGACATACAACAGCCCGTTCCGATATTTTTGACTGCGTCACGAGCGACAAAAGACAAGCAGCTCGTTTGCACATGGAGTATCCGCAAACAATTGCCGAGAAGTGTTTAAAAATATCGGCTCCCCAGGTGGCAGTCATGCGTGGTGCCAAATCGTTTGACCACACCAAGCTTCAGCCGCTGCCACCAGTGCCAACCGGCAGCAAAACTAGCTTGGAGGTGTGCAAAGATTATTCTACAGAGTACATTTGTGCTGACGCTAAAACTGCTAATCCAGGGCTGCTGTATGAACCTGCACCGGCTACAGCCAAGTTTGACAGTGGGTGTTTGTTGCTTGATACCATGTCGGCTAACCCGGGCATAAACACAACCGATAGCAAGAGCAACAGATTGTTGAGCGCCAAGCTCAAGCCGCGCAAGCTTACTCGGGATTTAGTCAAGCGGCCACATAACGGCAATCAAGTCCGGGAACATGTAAAGTCTGCAGGGACCAAGAGCAAATTCGTGGCCAACCAGTCCATTGACGATAATGAGCAGCATACATCGCCGGACAGCAGCCAGTTGCTTCAGAGAGAGCCCGAAAATCTGGTGCACCTGGACACGCACAACCAACTGCCGCTCGGATCACCGCCGCATACGCACAACTTTATTTCGCTCGTCGACAGCATCGAAAGCCTGTCTGAAAACTACAAGTTTGCCGCCCGCCACAAGCCAGCACTCGGCCCGCTGCAAGTAGTTGAGGCGCACATTCCGGCGTTGCCTGACGAGCTGCAACTGCAGCGTGGCGAGGAAATATATGTCGTGGGCGAGTTTGCCGATGGCTGGATGCTGGCAATCAACGTCTCGCGCGGAAACGAGTGTGGTATGATTCCGCGCTGTTGCTTGTTCTTGCCAAATATTCCGTTTGTCTCTCCAAATTCTATTATGGAGGCAATTACTTCGCCCGATGACGTGTCGCCAGCGTCTAGTTCTTAGTCTGTTATGTTATTTTTTTATTCTAATATATATTATAAATGCTTTGTGTATGACTAGTCCACTGAGTATTTACTTGTTCAGCAGCATGTATATAAACAAATTAAGCTTAACCGAGGCTGTCTTGCCTTTTTTGCTGCGGCATGGCTATTCAACGAAAAATATATTGTGTTGTGCTTCCAGTCAACACCTACATGTTTACTCAACATTTTGTGCTTCCAGTCAACACCTACATGCTTACTCAACATTTTATGTCCAGTCAACACCCACATGCTTACTCAACATTTCATGTCCAGTCAGCACTCTGAATGCCTGCAGTTTTAATGTACCAACAAAGTGTGCATAATGCGGATATTGTGCGGGATATAAAAACTCTGCCATTCTTGGCTACCATTTTAGCTTTCTTGTATTTTTGCCGCATCCTCCTTGTTTTGAGCATCATTTTCAATCTACAACAGCAATTAGCTAAACCTACGCTAAATTCAAAATGGCAACCTATATTTGTGTTTACAGTGATGATAAAGCTACCGGAACAGTTGCCGACATAGCATCAGAGTATTACATGGAAGACATGGACCGCGCTACAGCAGTTGAAAGAGCAAAACGGTTGGTAACCGGCCGGCCTTTTAATTGTACAAGTGTAAAAACAGAGCTAAGCGATGGACACACCACCTACTCAATATGCATTGCTTGATCATTCTATCTGGATACATTACATAGCATATTTACTTAAAGTTGAATGTCTAAACCCCAAAAATAGACTGAATGCATTTTTCTGTATTCTGGAGCTATGGTCACGGAAATAGGATGTCTGTAAACGCAATAAAATAGTCTACATCTGGAGTACAAGATTTGACAAAAATAAAAATAAATGCAACTATGAGTCAGCCGTGAAGCTGGTTGAAAGTGCAGGTTTGACCGATTGCCGCATTTGGCGATTTAAGTATTTTCGCCATAGTGTTGCCGGTGTCTCGCGGGCTTGAATTAAAATTGTCATCATCGTTATCGCCAGGCAATAGTTCCGGATAAACATAAACATGTACATGACTTGCCATCGCCCAGACAGCACCAAGGCTCGGCTGCACGCTATGCAGATCTGGACGCAAATGCAAGTCACCCGCTGGTTTGTTCGAGTCAAATCGGCTAGTGCGCTGGGACACGCCATTAATAATAAGAACAGCAGCCGGAGACTCGCGCATAATGCTAGTTATATCCCGAAGCGCAGTCTGCACCGCATTCACAGCTACATGAGCATCATTTTGCTGCTGTAGGGCGTTGACGACCAGCGGCTTAATGCTGTCAATAACCAGAAAATCTTTTTGGTCACTAGTCTGTGTCTCTGCATAGTGGAAGAGAAACGCCAGCAGCGACTCCAAGTCTTTGCAGTCTATTACAATGAGCCGTTCCATGGCCCGACGGAACATTTGCATGCGCTCGTCTTTCGGGTACTCGCTGAATCGACGATTCAAAGACTGCTCGACCTGCCACAGAGATAGTGGACTCGACAGCAGCATAAATACTCTAGTGTTTTGAGACTGAGTGCAGTTGTCGGTCAAGTGAGCTGCCGCATACTCAATGGCTATCCGCGACCTGCTGGAATTGTTGTCTTTGCCGCAAAACTCCACAATCTGGCCAGCCATAATGCCACCGTTTAGCAATGCGTCTAGAGGACCAATCCCGCTCTTTATCCGGCACGGTGGCGAATCTCTGGTGCTTAACAGATCGGCGGCTGTGCGACCAGGGCTGGCAAAGTGCTCAAGAACTGCCATACGCAGGGTCCGAATATGCTTATGTAGTCTGGAAGGAGTTTGCTCCAACAGATCCGACTGAAGCAGCAGATCGTAGTCGGTCCGTATGCCTAGCGTGTCTAACTCTGCCAAGCACTCATCGAATGGCTGCTTGCTCGCTCCGACGGCGGGTTTCTGGTTATTAATAGCACTGGATAGCGCAAGTATATAGATCGTTGACCGTAATGGCGGCATACACTACTTTTAACAGACGGAATGAGGGTTATGATATGGCAATAGATAATGCAGCTAAATTATAGCCGCTAATTTGGACTGCTGCGCATCATAGCATGCCTACCAGTGTAACCAGTGTGGGTATGTTGCCCAAACCACACGTGATGTGGCATACACTACGGCGGCTCAAAAACTGGTTCTGCACATTGTGCATGCGATCGGCCTGTCTGAAGCTGTTTCAAGATCCAGACGGACATCCAGTCAGATACTCATGCCAGCATGCATACAGTGCTGCGAGTGGTTCTATTTTTGTTAGTCGTTAGTGTATTTCACATTGGGTTTGGATTTCAGGAGAATTTTTGTATTAAAAAATAATATTCTAAAATTTACAAAAATACTACCCGCTCGCCAGCTGGCCAGGCACTGCTTGCTAAGCGCTGCTTGACTAGACAGTTTGCTGCTTGACCAGGCGCTGCTTGACCAGGCGCTGCTTGACCAGGCGTTGCTTGACCAGGTGACACTTGCTTGTTGTAATAATGCTTGCTTGCCGACCATTGACTGTAGTGTGCTTACCGACCATTTACTGTTGCTTGTTGTGTTGCTGGCTTGATTACAACCTACAAATAGCAATAGAAAAATAATACATAAATTAACTATATGAAATCACAACCAAACTTACCAAAAAAACAATAGTGGTGACAACAGGGGCAGTGGAAACAGCAACAATGATGACGGTAAAGCGGACAGAAAAGATAAAGAAGAGAAGAAAGAGAAAAATACAACAGCAGCCAAAGTGCGGCTTTTAAACCTGGCAAGAATATATTTCAGTGCTGGATGAGATTTCCCACCACACAGTTATTTGATGCTCATTGGCTCTGCAGTTTAGGCTGTAGATTTCAGGCTGTACACACTTTGCATTTTTTTACAAGTTCATTTTCCACGGCAATAACTGCGGTTGTATTTTGTGCAGTGCTAATTCCGCCATTTTACTTTTATAGTTATATGCTGGCAGTGTATATTTAGAAATAATTATACAGCTTTCAGTCTGCAGTGCTAATTCCGCGCCTGTGCTTGTAAAATAATATTTGTGCAGTGCTAATTCCACGCCTGTGCTTGTAAAATAATATTTGTGCAGTGCTAATTCCGCGCCTGTGTGGGAGTATTTTTATTTTGACAATTTTAGTCCAACAGCTGTGTGTAAGTAGTTTTATTTTGACTATTTTATTCCAACAGCTGTGCACCAGTTATTTAACTGGCAAATGCACCAGCTATACCACCAGTCAGCTCAGAAATCACTCTACAGGCCAAAGAGAGAGCTAACTTTGCTAGTCTTAAAAAGTGATGCAGCTATTTAGACTGACTGGTCCAAGTCAGAGTTGATTCAGCAGCTTAAAAAAGAGCTTGTGTTTTCTTGGCTGGTGTTTCTTAGCTTATTTTTCAACTGTGATTCACAAATATACAGCAAATATATCTTTATATTTTATTAAGCAATTAAATCTGTTTACTCTGTCCATACATTGGATGTATTCTGTGGTTCTCTAGTTGACTAATAATGATTTCTTTGTGGGTGTACTGTGAACAGATGACACTGTAATGAGAGGCAACAATGGTATATCTATTAGAGATGGATAGATGGATAGATTGTTTAAACATATTCTATAAACAATACACATTGTTTAATCTTTAGCTGAGAATACATCATACTAGTAAGCAAGGAAATATTTTATGAGCTAGTAGTACTCTGGTTTATTATAAAAGGGCTGTCTGCCACTGAGTTTCAAATAAAGAACAACATCCATTCAGTATAGTATTTTACATGTCTTCATCCAGCCTGGTGCGCAAGCACTCTCTCCAAAAGGCTGGATGGAACCCAGCCTATGGCCCAGCCCTGGACAAATATGTTGCCATGGTCAATTATGTGACTATGCATGCATATGGGCTGGCTCGGTATATATTGTTGGCTGAGTTATATAATCCTGATTCCTTTATTTTTACCTGTATTAACCAGTGTTTTTTTACTGAAATATTTTTATTTTGCACTGCCCGAACTAAAATGAAAACAAATGTAATTCTGTCTACACAGAGGATTCGTGATCTCATTCAGCAGCATTGACCGGCATACACTGAAGCCTCCAAGCTGGAGCTACGGCCGTTTTGCAGTCTAACTGAGACAGCTGGCTATGTTGCCAAAACAATGCTCACTGACTACAGCAACAATGTCAAACTACGGTACGGAAGCACATTGCAGGGAGCAGTTAATACTTTGCTCCAGTGCAAGCAGCGTAAGTCTGTGTTGGTCAAGCAGCTTAAGGCGAAAGACAAGTCAGCAGTCGACATCCGACGTGAGTGCGAATTGCAAATCTGGGGTCCTGCCTGGCGTTTGAAAGAGACACTGGGTACAGGACAACCAGTTGCTCTGTCGGAATGAGAGAAAGAGATTGTCCAATTGTTGCAGCCAGTTCTTGGCTGTTACAGTGTCGACTACAAGTTTGCTGAGCAGAGTATTTATTACGATGCTAAAGTGTATCTGC
Source organism: Coemansia sp. RSA 678 (assembly GCA_027577515.1). Taxonomy (NCBI): domain Eukaryota; kingdom Fungi; phylum Kickxellomycota; class Kickxellomycetes; order Kickxellales; family Kickxellaceae; genus Coemansia; species Coemansia sp. RSA 678. Next base: position 17,442 of record JANBQW010000070.1, read on the forward strand.
TACAACACCTTAAAGCATTTGTATGTTTGAATGCAATTCTTGCTCGAGAGAAGATGAGGGTTGTCCAAGCACTGCCGCTGTGGCACTCGTGGGTGTACTCGCATGTTCCATTGAACACGGCTATCCTGGTCTGGTGCATATTCAGCAGACCATACATTCCAACACCTGGTGGCAAAAAAACCATCCAGGTGGACATTGACAAGTATTGGAAGGATGCTGTGGACCTGCAACAGGACATGTTCAAGCCGCACAAACGGCACCAGTTCCTAGGCTTTGCCATGACGGATGGAGTGTCCATCTCAGTGGTACGCGAGACTAAGGATAAGCCGGATGAGACTAAGGACAAGCCGGATGAGACTAAGGACGAGCCGGGTGAGACCAGCACCAAACGCAAGCGTGTAGAACCGCAGCAGCTACAGCAAGAGCAACCAGCGGCGCAGCGAGCGCGGCTGTCATTCCAACCGTCGCTCCAACCGTCATACCAACCGTCATTCCAACCGTCGTACCAGCCGTCATTCCAGCCGTCATACCAGCCAGTGGTGCTGCCGCAGCTACCACCGATGCCGTCGTACCAGCCGTCGTACCAACCGTCATACCAGCCAGTGGTGCTGCCGCAGCTACCACCGTTGTCGTTGCATCTACCACCGTTGCCGTCGTACCAGCCGTCGTACCAACCGTCATTCCAGTCGTCATACCAACCGTCATACCAACCGTCATACCAGTCGTCGTACCAGCCGTCATTCCAGTCGTCGTACCAGTCGTCGTACCAGTCGTCATTCCAACCGTCGTACCAGTCGTCGTACCAGCCGTTGCATCTACCGCCATTGCCGTTGCATCTACCGCCGTTGCCGTTGCAGCAAGCGCACGAAGCATGGCAAGCATTGCAAGCTCAGCCAGTGCAACCACCAGCACAGCAAGAGCGACCACCGGCGAAGAACACAAGAAAACGTCGCCCAGCGCAGCCGCAGCAGAAGGCCGACTGTCAGTATATTGATGAGCTGTCCCAGGCTACGCTGCAGAACATGGCTGGACGGTGTGTTCTCATCGATCCCGGCCGACAGGATTTGTTGCTTGCAATGCATGAGGATAGCTCCATTGAGGACAAACAACTGTACCGCTATACTCGCAACCAACAGCGCAAGGAGACGCGCGTAACAAGGTTCAAGAAGATTCTGAAAAAGGTCAAGCCAGTGGACATTGCAGAAGCCGAGCGGAGCCTGGGCGCTGGTAGCTGTGTTAAGCCTGACCTGAAGCTGTTCAAAGAGTACCTGGAGGCTCGAGCACAGGTGGCCGACAAGTTGACCCGTTTCTACAATGAAACGTACACTGTGCATCCGACGTCAACCCATAAGATTCATAAGGACAAGCCTAAAGCCGAGGTACGAGCGTATCCACTCCATCGTAAGCTCCGGCTATCGGCGTACGTTAACCAGAAACAGGCGGACCAGCGACTGACTAACAAGTTGCGAGCAAAGTTCAAGCCGAACGCTGTTATTGTCATTGGTGATTGGTCTGCGCCAATGAACCGGTTCCACGAGCCCATTCGGGGCAAGAGCTGGCGGACACTACTCATGCGTGCTGGGTTCGAAGTGTACCTGATCAAGGAGTATTTGACGTCAAAGACCTGTCCGAATTGCAACGGTGAGCTGT
>JANBQW010000071.1:0-18772 GCA_027577515.1 Coemansia sp. RSA 678
CTCGCTGGCAAGCAGAGCAACCGAGACGGATGCAATACAGTCCACAGATCCTGGTTCTACTGTTGCTAGCACCGCTTCAGTGTACCGCGACTCTGTAAACACAACTCCAATCCGCGACTCTGCAACTGCGGGCTCACAACTTCGCATCTCGACAACTAATTTGGCAGCACAGTCTCCAACACGTTCTCGCTTAGTTAGTGACGAGCTGATGGCCACACCGACAGTGCCGTCAATCCACGACTTTGATCTGCTCAAGCCGATCAGCAAAGGTGCGTACGGGTCTGTGTACTTGGCCAAAAAACGGTCCACATGCACATACTATGCGATAAAAATCCTCAAAAAGGCCGATATGATTGCGAAAAACCAAATCGGCAATGTCCGGGCCGAACGCGCCATCATGATGGCACAAACAGGGTCGCCATTTGTCGTCCGCCTTCTCTACACGTTCCAATCACGGTCCAATCTATATTTGGTCATGGAGTACTTGAATGGCGGGGACTGTGCTGCACTTCTCAAGGCTATTGGCGTGTTGCCCGAGGACTGGGCACGCCAGTACTTGGCCGAGGTTGTGCTGGGCATTGAGGACTTGCACAAACGCAATGTTGTGCATCGTGATTTGAAGCCGGATAATTTGCTGATTGACTCGGAAGGGCATTTGAAGCTTACGGACTTTGGTTTGTCCAAGCTAGGGTTTCTGGGCCGTCGCGTCGGTCAGCAGCCGATTCCTCATATGTTGGCTCATGGGGATCTTAATGTACCGGGATCTGCATCAAGTCCATTGCTCATGCCACCGCAGCAGCTCGATACCAATCATATGTCGTTGCCGCCAGTTCGGAGCGACCGCAGCCACCGCGACAGTGCTATGGACAGCGATATGGTACATGCCGAGCCAGGCCACATTGCAGCAAACAAACGTGTGGCAGCGCTACGCAACAACGACTCGCCAAAGCTCGGGTTTGCCACTGCACGGGAAAGCGCAACAAGCACCTCAAGTACAAGCTTCAGCTCAAGTACCGATGAGACCAGCAGCGGCCGCAGCAGCGCTACGCAGGGCAAACACGCGCTTGGTACGCCTGACTATATAGCGCCCGAAAGCATTCTGGGCCTCGAGTCGGGCGAGAGCGTCGATTGGTGGGCGCTAGGCATTATCTGCTACGAGTTTTTGTTTGGAATTCCGCCGTTTCACGACGAAACGCCCGAGCGTGTATTCCAGAACATATTGGCTGGCCATGTTGACTTTTACGATGCTGAGCGCAATGATGTGGCAGATCAGGATGAGGACGGCATTCCGGAGATTTCGCCCGAGGCTCGCGACTTTATCACACGGCTCTTGTGCCGTGATCCGAGGCGCCGGCTCGGGTACAACGGCGCCGCCGAAGTCAAAGCGCATCCGATTTTCCGCGGTATCAACTGGGACACGCTGTTTGACGCACAACCTGCGTTTGTGCCGCAGGTGGAGAGTATCGAGGATACTGACTATTTTGATGCTCGTGGCGCGACAATGGACCAGCACTCGGGATCCAGTCAGCACGGGCATGGATCAGAGATTAGCAGCTCTAGCGACAGCGAAAGCGCGTTGCTGTCAAAGTCGCAGGACGAAAAGCCGCTTACGTTGCAGCTATCTGGGGTGTCAATCCATCGGCCCAAAACAATGCCAGTGAGCCTCGATATAGAGCCAAATGCCCGGTCCGATGCTTGTAAAGACAGTCGTGCAGAGCCATCCAAGCCCACACGCCGTAGCTCTGGGCACCGCGGCGATTTTTTGCCTAAACTCGACGAAGGGCCAGAGTTTGGCGGCTTTACGTTCAAGAACCTGCATGTGCTTGAAGAAGCCAATATGAACGAGCTGGTCAAGCTGCGCCGGCGGTCGACATTAGTTGGCGCACGTCCGTCGTTCAATGCAGCGTCTGATGTGTCGGCTCCGCAGGTCAAGCGGTTCAGCTCGTTTATGAGCAGCGGAAGTGCGGCGAGCTTGGGTTCTGACACAACATTGTCCAGGTCGTCGTTTAGTTCGCACGGTGCGGCGCAGAGCTTGCACCATGGAACAAGCCCTGGAGCGCCGTTGGCGCGCACTGCCACGCTGCCATTACTCACCACAGAGTTTGCCAGTGATGTAGGCAGTTCAAGAGCATCAGTGAATTTGGGGTCGCAGTCTGCCCACACCCGTGCGCTATCGACGCACAGCCAGCGCGGCAGCCTGTTGAATCCCAATGTTCAGACACCGCAATCAGCACGCAGCGAGTACGAGCACCCGCTCGACACGCTGTCATTTTCTGGCACTGACGTCCGTCACAGTGACTCTGGCCATCTGGCACCGCTACCGTCTTTCCGTAAATCCATCGCCGTCGGGTCCCTCCACAATGACTTTGACCCACACACAGAGACGTTTACCGATTACACGCAAAGCAAAGTGTGTCTGGTGGCCGACGACAACCCCGTGTTTTGCAAAGTTATTGAGATAATCTTGCAACGCATGCACATCGAGTGCGTAATCGTACGCAATGGCGCAGAAGCTATTCGCAGTGCGATGGGTCGGACGGTGTTTCGCGCTATTTTTATGGATACTCGCATGCCGATTGTGGATGGCGATGAGGCGACGAGGATGATAAAGTCGACATATAATGCAAACAAGGACACGCCGGTGTTTGCCATGGCTGCGTACGAGGATGAGGCTCAGCAGGTGCTGTACGACAATGTGCTGGTTAAACCCATTACCGCCAGTCAGATTAAGCATGTCCTTTGTCTGGAATAATGAGGGTATTTTTGTATTTGTAATTTTACTGCCATAATATAGGGTTTAAATGTTATGTTAAACTCAAGTATCAACCACTATGGCGGCTTAAAGCAAGTTTATGTGCGCTTGTAGATTGTGAAGACGAGTTTGAAATATTCATACATGACATGCTGGCTTTATGTCGGGTCCAGGCAGGTTGCCAGCCTTGTCTGTGTTATTCCTAAAAGAATACATTCTATATTTGTTAGTGTATTATACATTTCTCAGCATTTTGTTGTGTGTGGGGATTTCTGGAGGATGTTTAGGCACATACTACAGAGTCTGAGGGAAACAGGAACTGACCCTACTCGTTTCCAGCAGCAGCAGCCAATCAAGGCACCCAAGGTTTGCAAGACTCGCAAAGCTCCTCATAACCCGACAAACCCGAGATAACATTTCCAGCCCGTTAAAGATGAATTTGAAAATTCTTTAGGGCTAACCCAAGATCACCCGCCATAGTGACGGGCTTAAGAAAAATGATGGCAATTATTGGATGTTTGTATTTAATTTTAACATCATAAATAAGATAGTTTTCTCAGATGCAGTCACTTGTGAACTTTATGCATTGGGACTACTTTTTCTTTTGAAAAAAGCTCATAATGGGCTTGGACTTTGCTGCAGCCCGTTCAAGCTGCCGTTCCTTGGCCGTTTTTGGTTTGACCTGCTTGGCTGGAACCAGCTTAGTGCTTGGGTCAGCCACGCCCGGAGTGTAGCTATCAGGCGAGTCAAATACGACTGCCGCCGTATGTGTGGCCGCTGCTTTCTTCTCGCTTTCACACAATTGGGCAAACCCGTCAAACTCGCACAGCAGCCGCTCTGTCCAGTATGGCTGCAAATATTCGGACACCAACAGCACCATTTCCCGCACCAATGCTTGCTCCTTCAATGTCTCGTCCACAGTTTCCATTTGCCATACATCTAGTTCCTGGGGCAGTCGGCTGCTACTGCACTTGTGCTTCAGCCATGTGAGCACCAGGCCAGGGTCAACTTTGGCCACACACACCGACTCTGATATCTGCCGTGTTTCGCACAATGTGGCCAGTGCCTTTTTCTGTACAGCGTCCATGGCCAAAAATGCACTGACCGATGCCGTGTCCACGTGCGACTCAAACCCAATGCTGTTGATGTCGATAAACTTGAACTCATTGCCAGTTTGTGACGCTTGGGTGAGCAGCGATAAGAAGATGAAGAGCGGGTCGATTGGTGTCAGCATAGAGAGCGAGCCATTGCTGTGTACCCAGCCGTTTCCGGCCCACGAGCGCCGGCCTGCCATGTCAATTTGAACCACTTCGAGCAGTGTGTTGCTGGGTGTGTCGGCATAGTAGCTACACAGTGTGTTGGTGCGTGGGTGCGGCAGCTGCAGGTGCTTGAGTGTGCTGCCCGAGTATTGTGTGGGTGCTATCAACACTGTGCGTTCTGTCGACATTTCGTTCGGTTGAATTTATATAATACACTAGAAGACGGTAATTTTTGCGATTATTTTGTTTTTTTTTGCTAAACACAGTTTTGGCTATCCCCTTTTACGATCGGTAGGGAAAAGTTATGGCTGCTTTTTTTAGTTTGCGATCATTTTTTGCTTGTTCATGATAAACTCGGGTTAGTTTTATTACTGAATTTAGAACAATATTTATTTGCCAGACTTTTTGATACCGCCGCTGGTCAAAGGACCCTTGCCCTGAGCCTTTTTTTGCAGCTCCTTGAGCTTGCGCTGCTCCTCCTGCTGCTGCTTCTTGAACAGCATGACATCCTCGTCCTCTTCCTTGACCGCCTTCTTGCCTGCCTTAAGAGGCTTCTTCTTTCCGCCCTGACGACTCGACATTTTTATTCTCTTTTTAGGTCTGAAAGATGCTCAACAAATCAAGCGAAAAATAAAGGTTTGGTGGGCTAAAAGCGGGTGGTTTCATAAAATTATTTATAGACTACGTGGGCGTGGAGTTTCAGTTGCACAAAAAAATGGGTGGGGTCACTTGCCTGGTGTTGCTGAACCATCACTGAGTCGCCGAGTCGCCGAACTGACAGGAAACAGAGTAGCTAGTACAAGATGCCCAGATACATACGAAGCGACTGGTCTTTCAGTAAAGTTAGTTTTATTTTCGGTATCCATTCGTAGTTGATACATTCTTATTACTACCTCCCACTTGTGACGCGATCCAGAACCGGATCACCACAAATGTCGTGACCAACACCCTTAACCCAAAAAGTATGATGCACAAGCTTAGTTCCAAATGATGCATTAATTCAAAACTACATATCCAGTCAGATCTGTATCATTTACTCTATAAAATGGATAATCGGCAGCGCCAGCAGGACGAAATACTGGCGCTAGAGGCCATATTTGGCGCGCACGCCGTGGAGAAAAGCGGCAACCCCGACGAACACACATTTATTCTCCATGCGCCAATCGATACTATGGAAGCCCAACTAGATCTACGCTTCCACCTGCCCGACTCGTACCCCAGCGACACACCACCAGTGTTTGAGTGGATATGCGCACAGGATATGAGTGCACAGCTTAGAGAGAGCAGCCCGGGGTTTATATATCCGGTTCGGCAGCTTGTGCTCAGCGACTCTATGTATGACGTGGCCAGCACGGAGCTGCACCGCGTGTGGGACGAAGAAATGTGCCGGGACGTTGCTGTGTACAGCTGGATAGTGTGGCTGGGCGAGTACTTGTCCGAGCGGTGGCCACAGCCGCTCGATCCCATTCCTTTGCCCAAAGACAGTGTTGCAAACGTGGCCAGCAGCTCCACAACTGCCAACGACACACAGTCTGCAACATCCAGTACGCAAAGCACCAAACCTGATTCTGTCCCGAACATTTTTACTGGACCACCGCTGGAAATGAAGAAAAGCGTGTTTGTTGCCCACGTAGCACAAGTGCGGTCCGCCGACGATGTGCGAGCAGTCCGTGACACGTTGCTGCAAGACAAGAAAATTGCACAGGCCACGCACAACATTCTGGCGTACCGCATCACGCTGAACAACGGGTCAGTTAGCCAGGATAACGACGACGACGGGGAGACAGCGGCAGGGAAGCGACTCGGTCATTTACTCCATATATTAAATGCACAGAACCTGGTTGTTGTGGTTACGAGGTGGTATGGGGGTACGCATTTGGGGCCTGACAGGTTCAAGCTAATCAACAATGCAGCGAGACTTGCGTTGGATCAAAGCGGACTGCTTGGTAAAAGTTAGTTTAGGTTAATTGGAAAAATAGGCTAGCCGGATGCTGAGTCAGAGTCGCTGGCGTAGCAGTTCCACCGCGACTCGGCTTGTTGGGTTGGATTTGGGGTGGTTGTGTCTAGTCTCCGTTTGCGTGGAGCTGGGGCAGCAGTTGCTTGGACTGCTGGGGGTTGCTGTAGAACAGGTCGTTGTGGCCCGTGTTTTGGCGCCATTGCAGCCAGAGCCTGGGAAAAGACCGACTGCCCTGCTGATTTTGAATCACTTGAGTTGTTAGACGGCTTATTTTTCGGAGCTTTAGTTGGCATATTGGTCACTTTTTTCCTTGGCTGGCTACGAGTACTGGCAGACTTGTCATTTTCAACTCGGCCGATGACAATACGGTTGTAGGTGTCCAGATCGGCATTTGCTTCGTTGGTTGGCTCTGGCTCTTCATCATCTGCAAAGTCATTCCATTTGGACATTTGCGGTGGGCTCGGATCATGGTCATGAGGATTGGGAGGATCTTTATCAAATGGGGCTGTAGAAAGGGCAGCAGGCTGGATAGACATAGTATCAACCAAATTGGTGCGTTGCTTTTTGGCAGCCTCAGCATGACCGCGGTTCATGTTGAGATCCATGACCACCGCGCGACACTCTTTGGGCGTAGCAGACTGAAAATGGACGCGTTTCAGGCTCTGTTTGAGACCACAAACTACACACTTCCATTTTGGAGTCTTTTTCTCCTGCTGGCTCTGGAAATGGCCGCACTTTTCATCGGCACAGCGCACGACCTGATAATTTGGCATATTGATGATTAGAGAAAGTGTACTAGTTTCTGGGATTTTAATACAGAATATGGTTTTGTTACATGTAGCATAAAAGTTATGGAGAGTTTAAACGGTGATCAGAGCCGATAGCTTCTTGCCGTGCGGATGGACTACAAAACTGCTGGCAAACAGCCCGATCATAATGCTCAGCGACGTTTGCGCCATTTGCGAAACAAGCTGCGCACCAGAGCCTGTCTCAGAGCCACCAAACATTGACATGATGCCGCGCACACCCACGCTGCCAGGAACCAAAAGCATAATGCCTGGCAACATTATCGAATACGCGTTCCGGCGAAACAACCGGCCCCACACGTTGCCAACCAGTCCCAGCACAAACGCCGAAACCACCGGTCCAATGGTCTCCAATTGCAAATGAATAACAAGCGTCCAAAACACCGCAAACATTGCACCAGCAGCCACGTTACACATAGGCCAGTTGCGCGGATGCACATTGATCAACAAGCAAATGCTCGAGATTGACACAGGAAAGGCCAGCCACCACCACCACATTGACACCGGCGCACATACGGCCAAGTCCATGTTCGACGCTCGGTTGGGCGCCGAGAATATCTCAACATACGCGTTGTTGCCCAAGTGGATGCCAAACGCAATTATAAAGGCAAGCATGAGGGCGTAGCCCACTCGAATGGTTCCGGCGTGCATGTTGCGGGCTGCCAGTTCGATGGCACCGGTGGTGAGCACAAGCCCAGGGAGCAGCACAACGGTCGCTGAGAGTGTTACGGCGGGGAAACACAGCCATTCGCCCAATGCCGACACGACAAAGCCGCACAGGATGCTGACAGATGCTTCAAACAGGTTTGTGTATCCTTTAAGACGACTGGCCAGTAGGTTCAGCGAGCCGGCCACCAGGCCCAGCACAAACGCAGCAGCCGAGTCGATCCACGAGCCATGGAACGCCAGCAAACACACGGACCACGACGCCAGGCCCCAGTCGAGCAGCTGCCAGTACCACGCAAACATCGGCCCCATATTAAGAATATCATCAAGCTGCTGTATGCCCTCTTCGACGCTCATTCCTTCCTTCCCCACCATCCGCACCACCTGGTCTGTCAGGTCCAACCGATGCATATCGTATCCGTTGGGACACCGGATAATCTTTGTCTCGGTCGTAAACGTTGCGGCGTCTTCAATCGATACAAGTACAAGCCCAGGCATGGTGGTAAACGTTGCCGCAATACGCAATTGGCGCGAAATACGCGTCAAGTTGTCTTCGAGGTGGTGCAAGGGAGCGCCAAACTGCATCATTGCTTGCGCTAAGAGAAAGATAAACCGCTGGTGCTGCAGAAGACGCTGGATTCCGCCGAGTATGTGTGCACGGCGTTCGGCGAGAGCGTCAGGGGTAGACACTTTGTGATCGGTTGTTGCGCCCATCATATGGCCTTTTTCGTTCAGCCAGTCGGCCACATTGTCGATGCTGTTTTCATACGACTGCAGCGGCGATCCCAGCACCGACTGGATTCCGGGCGTTGATAACGCATATGGCAGAAACCGGGTCAGATCAGTGTCTGCCCGCGGAATCCGCATATCCAGCCGCCCATTCCGTGCTGGCACACTGTGCTGTGCTCGAGCCTGGCAGTCTGGAAAGCACGACAGTAGCAAATCACCGTGATCAGGCGACTGCGACTGAATGCACGACGGTCCGTGCCTCCTCCTTGCATGTTTCGGTGCAGCCACAGCGCCATTCGAAGCAGTTGCAAACTCTTGTTTTGTCGGCTTGTTTGGCTGGCAGTCTGTGTGGTTACACTGCGGTTGCGATGCCTGGCGACTGCGTTGCTGCTCAATCTCGGCCAACTGCAAGTAGCGTGACAACAGCCCGTCGTTGTACCCACGTTGCGACGATTCGCTTTCAATGTCGTGTTCGACTGTGGCGATGTCGAGGTGGATCTGAAGGGGCCGTTGTGCCCGTGTGTTTGCAACATGGTCGTTGTTTATGCCGGACGCCAGTTGTGAGAGATCGCGGCCGAGCGCACCGCCGTGCGATAACCGGTCTGGCTGGTTGGTGTTGTCAGTTCCTGTCTCGCTTGCCGCTTGCCATTTTTCTGATCCGTCGCTCAAGTCATCGGAAATAGCCATCTGCAATATAATAAAATAAAAGACAGAGCAGCTGTAATCAGCTGCTTCATGTGATCGTGATGTTGCAAAAGTCTGGACCACTCGGATGACGCGAGTTAGCGCGATCGGCGCAAACTCTTTCTATTTTTGCTTCTGGAAGCTAATCTCCAAATGCGGGGAACTTTCTAACGATCACTAGAAAAGCTGATTCCTTGATTGCAATAATCATGTAATTATTGTTTGTGCATCTCAAACAACCCCCTTTCTACCAGCCAAACTCGCTACTTTTACTGCTAGTTTTGTGTCTAAAGTGTTTATTTTTGATTGAATACCAGTAAAATTGTATCAGAACTATACTCTTCATTTTATAAACTAATTCATTGACAATATTTTTTAAACGCCCAGATAGCTCAACTAAGCGATTATATAGCATGATTTTAAGTGTTTTGTAGCCTTGGTGCAGTGACAAGTACAATACACGTTAATTTCTTAACGTATTTGTGATGTTGTCTAAAAAATCCACTCAGCCTGTTGATTATAATTTTAACAATGTTACCGACCATAGGGTAATTAGGCTGCAGGGGCGGCAGTGTTACAGGTTGCTTCATGGCTATCCCAATTCATTGCAGTTACAAACTGACCACACTTTAGACACCAGCCGTTAGGTGCATTGCTAATCAGTTGCATATTTTAGGATTAACTAACAATTCAGTATAGCTTGTGTTGATCGGGGTAAGCAAATGCTAGTTAAGTATTAGTATGTATTTGCTGAGTGTGTTGGAGGATGGAATGTGTGTGTATAAAATTGTTCAAAAAACAGCGGATTTCTTTCTTTAAATAACACGCAGGATGCCTAGTTCATCTTCTACCGGAAATCTGTGCTGAGCGATGGGAAAAGGTTGCTTTGTAAATTCATTGTCTAATAAAATAAACTAATTTTATTATAATCGCAAAGGCTCCACACGCTCCTTTGACAGCGCTTTTTACCCTAGCTGCTTTTGGCAAACTAACCCAACCATTAAAACAGATGACGCAGGAACTAAGAAGAGCAAGAAAAATATTTTTATTGCTAAAGCAGTCGTTTTACTTTTAACCATGCTCCAAAGAAACCCTTTATGAACGTGTAGCAAAGATAGGGATTTGTTTTCTAGACAAAAAAGCTGACCCTTTTTGGCAGTTGCTAAAGTCGCAAACAGAAGCTTCTTTTGGAGCTGTTTTTGCAGTTAAAGTCACACTTTTAAAACAACGAACGTACAGGCAATGCATTTCAGTCACCACATTGGCAATGTTAGGTATTGGATAAGTAGGGCAATGACTGGAAGCACTGGCCTTTTTGCCTGTCTAGGACAGTTGCCCAGATTTTCCCATTTCTCCTGGTTTTTGTTCGTTTATCTGTGCACTAAATTTTCTCTGCACATATTGTACATGCAAGTGTATTTAAACTTATAATGCAAAAAATAAATTAATTCAACAACATCGTAATAATGTTTTCGAGATGTGACGGCGGCTGCTGCTGGCTCTGTGGAAAGTAGAGCAACAACGCTTCATACACGCCAGAACGGACCTTTTGCAAATCTTCGGGCGATATTGAGCAGTCAACCAAGCTATTGGCCATGTTGAACAAGGCTGTGCTCAAAGAGTGGAACGACTGGCATTCGTGCGGGTCGCTGCTGTCAACCAAGGGGGCTACAAATGTCTGTAAATATGCTAATGCATGAGCAGTCTGGTCCCGCAAAGAGTCCGCGCTGGCAGGAGCAAGAGCCGGCTTTGGCTGCGACGATGAAGCGGCAGCGGCCGAGTCAGACACAAATACTTTTTTCTGTGGAGCCTGATGGTTCGAAGCCACAGCTTCTAGATCCGGGGATGACGACCGCTTGGACGATGAAGCAGACAGTGTAGGACTGCCCAAAATAGCGTTGTTGGGGCTTGGAATGGCAGATGCACTGTACTCGCCGTGAGTGCGCTGGCCCGGCGACGCTTGCTCAGACAGCAGCTTGTTGCAAGAAACAAAAGGCTCAGCGCCAGAGCACATATCGAGAAACCAGCGCTGGCGCACCAAATATAGCGCGCGACGCAGAATATCGTGCGAGTCAGGGCGGGTAAACTCGAGCTGCCATGTGTCGTTGAAGCGCGCATATTTGTCGTTGGGTCGGTTCGGGTTGCCACCAAACATAAAGTGCTTTCTAGTCAAGCGATCAAACGCCCAGTCTTGCGCAAACCGGGGCGCTGGAAACGACGGCTTGGATCTGCTGGCACCCAAAGCACCAGTTCTATACGCATCTCCTGCTGACGCCGGATCTACGGATGTGCTGTACAATGCAGCTGTGCGGGCCGAGTTATGGATCTCGGTCCATGTTTCGGTTGGAATGTGATAGCAAAACACGGCCATCAGGATATAGTCTGGCTGCAACTGAGGCCGACACTGGCTGTTGCCTGGCGAACTGCGGCTGCTATTAGCCGAAAAAGTCGTCGGCGCCGTATTCGAACGTTCTGGTTCATAGCGCACCCCCGAGTCTATCATACTGGAACACGGATGAAAGCCCGTACCAAGCGACTGCGTGTACAGCGACCCAGTGTACGGCGTACCAGCGCCCGATTGGTCGTAGTAGCCAGAGCTGCGGGATCCGCGTGCCGAAATCAGCGACTGTAGCAGCGAGCCAGATGTGCTCGAGTGCGTGTCGTTCTGCACGGATGTGAGCACATATATTTCCTGGCGCTCAGTGTCAAGGGTGGCACGAATCGTGCGCCCATCTTGCAGCATATGTGTGTGCAGCGCGTGGTGATCAGCAAAATCAGGGTGCGGACACGGTGGACGCGTCGGCATAGCTGGAAATGCAGGGCTCAAACGCTGCTGCTCGTGCAAGTAGCGCTCCTGCGTCATTGGCTGTTTGGCTGCGCTGGCAACCGCAAGATCGGCCATTTTCTCAAAGAACGTGTCGGTAGCAATGTCGTACACAATCAAATCGCTGGGCAACGACACGTCACGCTTGCTCGAAATAATGTACAGGCGCTGTAATTCAGCATCGATCAGCAGTGAGTGGAAGTAACGACCGCGCACGTGCTGCTCCTGCTCGAGCATGTGGAAGTCAGGTTTTAGCTTGGTCCAGCAATGCCGCCGCAGATCAAAGCAGTACAGACCGCTGTACACTGTGGTCGAGTCGCTGACATCGGGCAGCACAACCTTGCCGCCGTACACGTAGATGCGGTGGCCGCGCGGATCAAACGCCATCTGCGAGTTGTAGACCAGCTTGGGCCCGCTCATAGCCTCGGTGTTTTCCGACAGGACCAGCCACTCGCTGTTGATCGTGTCATAGCAGTACAAGTCGTTTTCGAGTCCTGTGTTGCCGCGATACTCAAAATCAACGTATTTGCCCATAATGTAGATACATTTGCGCTCGCTGTCAAAGCACATTGCATGGCACGAGCGTGGACCTGGCCCGCCCTGCTCATGTGTGCTCAAGCTCAAACACGTCCATCGGCCTGTGTCCATATTAAGCATCCACAAGTCATCCATGTTTCTTTTACCGTCCCACCCGCCATAAAGGTACGCAATGCGGCTATCCTCGTCCACGCACATCTGGTGCCCGCCTCGCCCGGGCGGCATCGTGAATACCGCCGACTCAACCAGCTCCCACTTTGCCGCGTATGGAATTTTGGCTGCGCACGGCGTAAACATGCTGCTGCGCTCAGCCTCGTGTAGCAATTGCTCAACACGAGCGTAGTTGCACTTTTCGACTAGCGCTTCGCGCAGGTTTGACAGAATCGGCGCCTCCAGCTTCGATTTGGTTTGCTTCTCTAGCGCTTCAAACGCGCTGGTGTAGTTGCGGTCGCGGTAAAACTTTAGACACGAGCGGATCGTCTCCTGGTCTTTATACTGGTTGAATCTATCAATGATGCTCTGAACGATCTGCGCATCGATTGTTCCCCGTAACTCGACGTGCCAAATGCTAAAGTTGAACTTTTGGTCGTAGGCCAGCAGCGGCTGGATCTTGATAAACTGGCATGGAATGTACTACAGTGTTACCGGAGGATGTGTCAGTTATCAGAGCAGTAGGCGTGACAGGTAACGGCCTGAGAACAAAAAAATCGCTTTGCAGTTTGTTTTTGCTCGTTACTGTTATGAATAACTGCAATTCTCGGTATCTGGATTTACTTACATGTCCATTCAACCGTTGTCTGATCGAAATAGTTTCTGCCTCACTGTCGTTCCGCAGGCCTATACAAAGGTATTAGCCGAATGTGCAGTGCAACAAACCACGGTGTGCTCATCTAGGTAACTTACCACTATACAAGAGCTCGACCATATTGTCCTGTGTCATACCGCCAAACACTTTGAACTCTTTGAGGTTGCACACATGGGCTACAGGACACGATAAAATAATTAGCAATTGATATACATAGTTTATCTAGCCAACTAAACATGCGCTCAACTATACAACTTACTTTTGTAAAACTTGCCAAACTTTATCGATCCTACATCAAGACGCATCATATCCACATATTAAATAACATTAGCCTGTGGCCCCAACATCCAGCGCTGCAAGGATTGCATACAACATGCACAACGCAGGTGACCACAAAGGTGTGCTCAAGCCTCCGGAAAAATTTGCACTTACGGACAAGTGCTGGGCGCTCCAAGCGAAGAGTGATAAACTGCCGATGGTTGTTTGCATTGGTTGACCACCGCGACGCTTGATCGTGCGGACGATCTGTCAGAATGTTGTGCGGCAGAAAGTTGGCTGAATGATTCGACCACGAAAAGATCTCGTACGGCAGAATGTCGTATTCAGTCCGCAACTCATGCGCTGAATCTATCTGCATCGGGTCCTCAACTCGAGCCGTTGCCGCATCGTCAGTTGCAGCGCCGCCAAGTATCGGCGAGCGGGCCGGGAAATAAGTTTTAGACTGGGCGGCTGAGATCCATGACGGCAGGCTGTTTGACGTCAGAACCCGTGCCTGGCTGGTTCCAGCGCTCGTACTAGACCCGGGCGTTGGCATTATTATGCGGTAGTTTGGGTTCGTCATATGGGGTGCCGGCGAGCTGTTGGTGTCATCGTCGATAAACATGGCCTCGGGCTGTGTATCTGCTGCCGCCATTCCGCTGGTCTGCTCAGTATGTGCTGTCATTGCAACTGGGGTTACTTCCAAAAGTATCGCTATTTGTGCAAGAGCTGTCTGGTAAAGTATGAAAAAACTATTTGTAGAAAGAAAGTAGAAGCGTGTCTACGAATGGAAGAAGCTCTAGCAAATGGGCCAGACTTGGGAATTCTGAGAAACCTCTAATATATGCGTGAGAATTTGTCCAAAACAACAAAAAACCCAGAGAGACGAGTGCAAGCGCAAGATAAACCTAAAATATACGCTTCGAGAATAAAATACGACGAAAAGAGAGAGTTAAATCCTGCTTGTAAACCCTGAAATATCTAGGGATCGCGTGTTTCTCCGAGAATGCCATAACGGCTGTGATCGGTTATTTTCAGTAAATACATTCAGCAGTTGCAGCAACCGTATTAGCAATTCTCCGCATTCTTTGCACCCGCTTTTCAAACATTCTTGAGCAGATCTCGTCTCCGCATACACAAACATGTCGACGCGCGTGCAAAAGGCGATGGTTAACCCCATCAACATTATCTTCAAGTTTCTCCAGTCGAAAACCCGTGTGCAGATTTGGCTGTATGAGCAGAAGCACTATAGACTGGAGGGCCAGATTCTGGTACAGTAATCATATTAATGCAATCTAATTTTCTGTCTCACTGCGCATGCATTGCTAACCTAACCGTGTCATTTTGTAGGGGTTTGACGAGTTTATGAACGTGGTGCTCGACGACGCTAAAGAGATACACACCAAGAAAGGCACAGAAAAGCATATTGGACGGATTATGCTCAAGGGCGACAACATTACGCTGATCCACGAGGTTGCCGAATAAGGCCTGTACTCACTATATAATAAATGCTCTGTTCATCTATAAACGAGGAAATAGTTGCTCTACTGGTGGTTCTGCGTGTAAAATTGCTTCATGAACGAAACAAACTTCTTTGCGCCGTCCAGAGGCACTGCATTGTACAGCGAGATACGAATACCGCCTAGACTGCGGTGGCCCTTGAGCTGCACCATGTTGTGCTCGGCTGCTTCGGCGATAAACTTTGCCTCCAGCTCGGGCGTTGGCAAGTTGAACACAATGTTCATTGCGCTGCGATACCGTCTATCGACGCCGCCACGGAAGAACTCTGGATGAGCATCGATCTCGCCATACACGAGGCTTGAGCGTGCCTCGCGCAGCTCGTGTAGGGCCTCAATTCCTTGCTTCTCGACCCACTTGAACACGAGACCACAGACGTAGATTGAGAACGTAGGCGGCGTGTGCGGCATCGAGCCAGCACGATCAAAGTAGAGCCAGTCCAGCACCGACGGCAGGTTGCGGATGGCCTCTGGGTCGTCGTCGCGCTCCAAAAGATCTTTGCGCACGATGGCTATGGTCACGCCAGCCGGACCCATATTTTTCTGCGCACCAGCGACAATTGCGCCAAACCGCTTGATATCCACAGGCCGAGACAGCATGTTTGACGACATGTCGCAAATAATCGGAACCGACGGGTCCACGGCATCAACCACAAGATTCGACGGTGTCTCCACGCCATGGATTGTCTCGTTCTCGCAGTAGTACACAAACGCAGTCTCTTCAGGCTTGCCTAGTTTCCACTCGCTCACCGGCGGCAAACTGTTGTACGCAACATTACCGCTTTCAGCCGACACAACGCCGTTCAGCACGACATTGGGCTTGCCGCCCAGCCGCTGCACCTCTTGAAGTCCGCCCTTGGACCAGCTGCCTGTGACCAAATAGTCGCAGCTCAGCTGGCGGCCCAGTTTGCGCTGCTTCTCGCGCACTGCAGTGCTGGCAAACAGGTTCAAGTACGAAGCAGCGAACTCGCCCGTGCCGCCGCCCTGGAGAAAGATGATCGAGTAGTTGTCAGGCACGGAAAGGACACGACGAAGGGTCGCCTCGGCTTCGCTGATGATCTGGCCGTAGATTTTGGAGCGGTGGGACATCTCCAGCACCGACATGCCGTGGCCCTTGTAGTTTAGCAAGTCGCGCTGCACCTCTTCAAGCACGGTGACCGGAAGAGTCGATGGACCGGCAGAAAAGTTCCACACGCGGTCATAGGGAGGCTCAGAGATAGAATCAGACATTTTTAACTATTAAAAGTCAATGGATAAGGGCAAGATAAACGGCCGGAGAAAACAGAAAGTTCCGGGCATTTATACTGAGACTGAACTCCCAAAACTGTGAATCATCACAGTGAGGTAACACAGCGTCTAATCGCAGTGATCTGATTGCAGGAATGATCTGGATTCAAATATTGAAAAAATAGACGC
Source organism: Coemansia sp. RSA 678 (assembly GCA_027577515.1). NCBI lineage: Eukaryota > Fungi > Kickxellomycota > Kickxellomycetes > Kickxellales > Kickxellaceae > Coemansia > Coemansia sp. RSA 678. The sequence goes on from JANBQW010000071.1 coordinate 16,211, forward strand.
GTCTGCGGCAGTTTACACTTTTCTTTAAGTTTTGACTTGTTTATTTCGCGTTGCTGGCAAGCAGTATTTTTCAGCTTGTGTAGACTTGAATAGTACGATTCAAATCGGCACGCAGAGTACATTGCAACAGTTTAGCAAAGGTACAAATCGGCAATCACAAGTAAATTGAACTGCGGCAACCAAACTGCGGCTAAACTACTTGATTTCCCCCTACGCATAGACATTTCTGCCAATAATGGCTGGTTCTTCAAAGGGAGCCGCTCGTGGCGGCCGTGGACGAAGAGGGCAACCGAAGCAGCCTCAGCCGCCCACGCAGCGACCGCCGTCTCCGCCTCCACCGCCAGCGCCCGAGGAGGAGCCAGTTACGCCGCTGGATCCTCGGTTTGTACCACCCGAACCCTCGCAGTCTGAGATAGACAAGAAGGCTCAGGAATGGCGCAAACTCAATGCGAAGCGCTACGACACGAAACGTCGTATGGGATTCGCCGAGCAAGAAAAGGCCGACATGCCTCCCGAGCATCTGCGCAAGATAATCAAAGATCACGGTGACATGAGCGCACGCAAGTACCGTCATGACAAACGTGTGTATCTTGGCGCGCTAAAGTACGTGCCGCATGCGGTGCTGAAGCTGCTGGAGAACATGCCGATGCCATGGGAGCAGGTGCGCGAGGTCCCGGTGTTGTATCACGTAACTGGAGCAATTACGTTTGTCAACGAGGTTCCGTGGGTCATTGAGCCAGTGTACATGGCGCAGTGGGCCACCATGTGGATTATGATGCGCCGCGAGAAGCGCGACCGCAAGCATTTCCGCCGCATGCGCTTCCCGCCGTTTGACGACGAGGAGCCGCCGCTGGACTATGGCGACAATCTGCTGGATGTGGAGCCGCTCGAGGCAGTTCAAATGGAGCTGGATGAGACCGACGACGCAGCGGTTATAGACTGGTTCTACGACAACAAACCGCTGGTTGATGAGGACGAAGACGACATCAAGAAGAGCGCAGTTGGGCGACGGGTAAACGGGCCAAGCTACCGCAAGTGGCGGCTCGATATGCCCGCAATGGCCAATTTGCACCGTCTGGCTGGGCAGCTGCTGTCGGATATGGTTGACCCAAACTACTTTTACTTGTTTGACCTCAACTCGTTTATCACGGCAAAGTGCTTGAACATGGCTATTCCTGGTGGACCGCGCTTTGAGCCCATGCACCGCGACATCAATCCGGCCGACGAGGACTGGAACGAGTTCAACGACATCAACAAGATAATCATCCGCCAGCCGATTCGCACCGAGTACAGAGTGGCCTTTCCGCACCTGTACAACTCGCTTCCACGCAAAGTACGCATGTCGCCGTATCACACGCCAGCCGTGCAGTACATTAGGCCAGACGACCCAGATCTGCCGGCGTTTTACTTTGATCCGGTGATTAACCCGATTTCGTCGCGTAGCTTGGTGTCGCAATTCAACGACGATGCGCGCTCAGTCGAGGACGAGATCTTTGGCGACGCAGACGAAGATGAAGACTTTGTGCTGCCTCGTGGCGCGTCGACGTTCCTTGCGGACACGCCATTGGAGACCGATAACACGGCGAACGGCATTAAGCTGTACTGGGCGCCGCATCCGTTTGACACGCGCTCAGGTCATACGCGGCGGGCAGTGGATGTGCCGTTGGTCAAAGACTGGTACCTGGAGCACTGCCCGCCCGGAATGCCGGTCAAAGTGCGAGTGTCGTACCAGAAGCTACTGAAAAACTACGTACTCAACGCTCTGCATTCGACACGGCCTCGCCCGCAGCGCAAAAAGTATCTGTTCCGGCAGTTCAAAGCGACAAAGTTCTTCCAGTCGACGGAAATTGACTGGGTCGAGGCTGGGCTGCAAGTGTGTCGCCAGGGCCACAACATGCTCAACCTGCTTATCCACCGCAAGCGGCTAAACTACTTGCACCTCGACTACAACTTTAACCTCAAGCCGGTAAAGACGCTGACTACAAAGGAGCGCAAGAAGAGTCGCTTTGGAAACGCATTCCATTTGTGTATTGCGGCGGGCACTATGGTCAGTCTGGGCAGTGGTCTTGCGCTTCCGATTGAGCAGGTTCGCGGTGGACATGCGCTGCAAAGCGTGATCGAGTCGGGTGCTCTTGGACGCGCAGTTGGTATTTCAGGTGTCGCTGCCAGCGATGCGTTCCAGGTCCATGCGGAGCCGCAAGAGTGTCTGCGCATCCAGTGCGTTGATGGAACGGTGCTGGTGCTGACACCGACTCATCCGGTGCTGGCAGCGCACATCAAATTGGGTGTATCGATGAATGATGTCGAGTACATTGCGGCTGGTGAGCTTACAGCAGAACATGCCGTGGTCTGCTCAGCACTTTCAAGCGTTGTTGACTCTCCCGACGCCGATGCAGGTGTACAGTATGAGCTTGCCGGGTGGATGATGTCTCAGCATCGTGATCAGGTTCTGGCGCTGGCACGTATTCTTGGAGCGCTGGTGGCTAATGGCGCCACCTGCGAGGATTTGACTCGGCTGTGTTTGGCCAGCGACTTGGATGTGCAGCAGGCACAAGCAGATGT